>JAULCF011163443.1:0-15322 GCA_032361265.1 Devaleraea mollis
CGCAAACTGCTCCCACACATGGTGGAAGGTGGCCCAGAGAAGGCCCAAGAGGCTTACTCAGACTGGCTTCACCAGCAGAAAACCAACGACGACGCGGACGGCGTAACACAGTCACTCGACTCTTTTTTATCAAGTCGCTCATTACATTTGACTAGATCAACGAAAATGAGTGCAGGAATTTGTACGATGCACACCCGGCGGCGCGCATAACTACACGCGTCGTAGATCATCTTCGCGAACTCACATGGCAATGGTGGTTCGCCTCAATCAACGCCGCAATTGAGTTTCGAATGCGCACACGACGCATGATCCGCGACGCGCCAGCGTCCGACAACGATGCCCTCAATGAATATGACGCTAACGGAGGGTAAATAGATCACCGTGACATCATCGCATTCGCGGTCAAGCGTACAACCAACCGCAAAATCCGGCGCCAGCTTGACGCTATGTTTAGCCGAAGCAAGCTTATCTGAACCCGATGGAAGGACTTTTTCGAGGCCCTTAACAACATTTGCTGGGACATCAACTCTATCAACCTCAACGGTGAAGCGGAGAACGATCTCCGAGACCGGTCATCCCGCGGCCAAAACCGCCTAACACAAGGCTTGCGCGGTAACCCAACGCAAAGCCGGGGACGTGGCACCCGCGGAAACTACGGAGGCCGCCGCGACCAAGACAAAGGTCCGCGCGACCGCTCGATCCACGTACGAGAAGGGAGCCAGAAACGAAAGTTCGACTACGCAAACTGTCCAGAGTCCCAGCTTTACAATTGATTGGGATTAAACCCCAACGAATGCCACATCCATCAGAATATGCAAGAGATCAAGGGCTATCACTACCGACCGGCCTGTTTTGACAAACAATGCAAGCAGCGCAATTGGGCGCATGAATGCACCCACACAAGTGGAGACGAAAAACGCCGCCGTTTCCGAGAGTGGACGGAAAAGAAGTATTTTGTGCAGAGAAAGATCCACGCGCTGGAAAACAACCAACTAGAACCCTCCCCTCACCAAAACTGCGGCAACCAACGCAGCCGCGGCGGAAATCCCGACCGCGGAAATCAGAGAGGCCCCGCCGGCGATTCCAGAGATCGACAATCCTATCAAGGCAACCGCGGAAAACAGGGTGAACACCGGGGAAACAACCGAGGAGGAAGCACGCGCCGCGTGCTTGCACACGACGACTGATACGCCTCATAAGATGAGGAAGAAAACCCGGATTTCTCGTCGGAGATGCGTCTGGCCGATAGCGGCTTGGCGTGCAATGTCGATAGCGGCTCAGAAATGGACATCATCGGACTCAGGCACATGCGAAAACTCCACCGCGCAAATATCCCCTTCACAACTTACACCCTGAGCGCGCCGTTTGTTGTAGCAAGAGCTATTGTGTCAAAAAAAGCCTTTGCGTATGAGACTGTCCCTATCCACGCCATCCGCCTAAAATCCAGCGGAGGTGCC
This sequence comes from Devaleraea mollis, assembly GCA_032361265.1. Lineage (NCBI taxonomy): Eukaryota > Rhodophyta > Florideophyceae > Palmariales > Palmariaceae > Devaleraea > Devaleraea mollis. The sequence continues at coordinate 1,458 of JAULCF011163443.1, forward strand.
GTCGAATTCCGAAATGGGGAGTTTTACCTGCTTGAGGACACGTACGGCATGATACTGGGCCTGCCATTTCTTGACGTAACCGGCAACAACTTTGACGAATACCTCACAGATAACAGAGACTGGATCGATGGGCTTGAATTTTCGACCAAATGACAACCATTGGTTCAAGTCATACATCCCAACACAGATGGAGGCGCAGTCGCCGCTGGATGAAGCGGACCCGCTATAGCATGACACTCCGGGCAAACCATTGGCCAGCTATATGAAGAGGAAGAAAATAAAACCTTTATCGCCATGCTAAACCGATCGCATGTAGCTCTAGAGGAATTTAGGAAAGACTCTTTCTATGTGAATCAAATCCCCGCCACAGCCGAGGAAGAAAGAACCACACTTTATACGAAATACAAAAGTGTTTTTCCACCAAATTAACAGGTCGCCCACCGTGGGCGACCTGTTAATTTGGTGGAAAAACAAGGTGACCTTGTTCCGTCCCCCCCATCAGGATACCCCTCAAACACGGCGCTAAACAAACAGTGAGCAGGGCGCGCAGATACCCACCACAAAAAAAGCCTTCCTAAGCTCAACATGCAAAGGTCTGCTTGACGAAAACCTAGTGAAATCTGTCAAAACCGCAGCATGGGTATCTGCCCCACTACTGGTGCCAAAACCTCCACCAGCTCAGTGGCGCATGAAGATTGATCTAAGGGCAATCAACCATGCAACTAAAAAAGTTACACGGCCGATTCCAAACAGGGAAACAATGCTACTTGGCGAGGCAAACAAAAGCTTCTTTGGCGAAGCAGATCTAGTATATGCATAATTCCAAGTGGCAGTCCATCAAGATGATCGCTACCTACATACCTTACGTGGAGCCGATTCCTACTCACTTTACGAGCCATTACGGTCAGTACAGGGCGCAAAGAACAGCAGCATCCATTTGCAAGATCATGCAACGGAACTAATGTACGAAATCAAAGAAAACATTTTGATCTGGCTTGACGATTGGTTACTACACAGCAAATCATACCGCGAGCACATCACGGTAATTACTAAATTCTTCGAGCTATGCCTAAAACACGGGTTCATCTTAAGCCCAGAAAAACGTAACCTTATAGCAAAACGGGCAAAATGGTGTGGCCGGAAAATAACGCCCGAAGGAGTCACCCTCGACCCGCGCCGTATCGAAGGCCTCCTCGACAATCCTCGGCCAGAAATGGCACGCGATTTGCAAAAAATTGAATGCACAGTAAACTGGATGCGCAACGGCATCGCGCAATACACAACCCATATTGCGTCAATGCAAAACCCACTCAAAGCACAAATACCGATTGAAAAAAACGCGATTTTTTCAAGCACCCATCGATGAATCGCGATTTTTTGCGATTTTTTGCGCTTATGGTGATGTTTTTGCGATTTATTCTGCTTTTTTGCTGGACAGTGGCGGTCGTTGCTCAAAGATGCAAAAAGATTGGAAAATCCGTGGTGAATTAAGCATGGACCATGAATATTAGACCGGACGACATGTAATTGCTACTTGCAAACAAGCTGCAGCGAGTAAACGCGACCTATCGTGGCTGGCCGTCAAGCAAGCCACGACAACAAAAATGCAGTGTGATCCACTCGCGGATCTTGAGAAGCCCTCTTCATCAAATACTTAAGCTGAGTTACCTAGTAGTACAGGAACTCGTCTTTGATAAACTACAATTTGATCTTGACAGATGAGATTGTTGTCTCAAAGGCGAGTTTTCCTCTACTATTTGGTGAATCGATTAATCGGCGATTACTCGCAAAAAATCGCGCGACTGAATGTTGCCAAAACATCGATGTCAATCGGTAAGCACAAATAGCTAAACACGGCGCTAAAAAAGCTAAACTTGAAAATGTCCCCTGGACGAGACAGTATGGAATAAAACACTCCAAGACTCGCTCGACAAGATGAAAATTTCATCGCAAACCGAGTCGAGCTAACACATCTAGACCCTTACCAACGTATATGCCTGCATACTGACAGATCAGACCACTTCCACGCCGCGGTATTAACACAAATACCACACGAGGACCTGAACAAACCACTATTTTTGGCATTTTCAGCAGTGAAGTGGGGACACGGCATGTTTGATTACTCGACGCCTAGACTATATGAATCCCCAAACTCTTTTCTTGATTCATATTTATGTCAATGGGTAGCAGAATAATCAACTAATAAAGCACTGGCGATAAGATGAAGTGGTCTGGCAGACCGCTGGAGACGGGGCATAAAAACATAAAATTTCGGACGGACTTTTATTAGGCGAGTAAATCATAGAAGAAGTATAGCTAGTGCTTAACAGGTTGCATATTCGAAACCAAAGCCCTGTTAATTCTACTTATAGCTCTTCATAGGCTAAACGGGGTGCAGAAAGGTACTTTTGACCGCCAGGCGGCGGAGGCCGTCTTCATCGCCCACATAAGTAAGTATGTATGATGATGAATAACCCGTAACTTTGCTTATACGTAACGTCAAGACCTAAAATTTGAACTGCTGTGCAACTAATACATAGAACTAAATTGTTCCGGGGTTTATCGAAGGGCTGGAAATGTTTTAATTAAAGCCAAGGTACTCGGGAGGTGGGGGGTGACACCTGTCAAAATCGAGAAAAGTGGGGTACGTCTTCGGCGCGATTGCTCAAAGCACAGACTAGATGAGGCCTCAAATATTTTCTTGTCTAATCCATTGACCAATTATCTGCTACAGAAGCTTCTCATAAAGCAATGAAGATAGGCTGAATTGGATTTAAAGTAGGCTGGAGGTGGCGAAGATAATTTCAAAAATTCATACTTTTTTGTTTTTGACCAGTTTCTCCAGGAAGGAGTCTAGCTCATTCAAAGAAACATTTCAGATTTGGAACTAACGCGTAAAATACAGTCTTTTCTTTAAAGAGTTCAAGAACTTAAAACAGTCCGAGGTGTCAGCGAGTAATCTTTACTCTCTGTCACCCTACTTTGTTTCAGGTTGAACAGAAAACTCCACGCTCTCTCCGGGGCGGCTGACGGAGTCCGCCCCTCTTCCTCATCCGTCCTCCGCCGTCCTCCGCCGTCCTCCGCCGCCCTCTAATGTACTCTCCTGCTCTCCTGCGCCATATACCGTCCTTCTGCATCCTCCTTGGACCTCCCCCGTCGTTCCGTCGTCCCCCGTCGTCCCCCGTCGTCCCTCGTTCTCCCACGTTGTCCGCCGTCATTATCCCGACCTCTTCATTCCTCCTCCGTTCTTCGCCGCCCTTTGTCGTCTTTTCATCGTCTTCCGATACCCTATCCCTTTCTCCTGTATCCTCCTTCGACCTCCCCCGTCCTTCTCGTCCTCCATGCCTCGCACGTCCTCCAAGGCGTCCCCGCCCTCCCCCAACGGCGCCTTTTCCAGCGACGGCGCCCGCGCCAACGACTGCGCCTGCAAAAGCGACGGCGCTAACGGTGTTGGCCGCCGTGGCGACGCGAGAGGCGGTAACGGCGGTAGGTGCGGTGGCCGAAATTGAAACAGTCCGAGGTGGCAGCGAATAATCTTTACTCGCTGCCACCCTACTCTGTTTAGGAATGAACCATAATCTGAAGTATGATACGCAATACAATATCGTCTTTACTTTAATATTTTCAAGAAACTGAAACAGTCCGAGGTGGAAGCGAGTAATTATTAATAGCTGCCACCCTACTCGCTCCGTCCTGCCTCGTCCTCCCCAGAACTCCTCGTCTTTTTCGCTCTCCTTACTCCCCTGGTCTCCCTGCCTCCTACGTCCTCCCCCGGTCTTCTCCCGTTATCTTGGGTCATTACCCGTCCTTTCATGTCCTCTTGCATTCTCTTCCGTCTTTCCGTGTCCTCTTTCTTCTTCCCTCGTCCTCCCTTGTCATCCTCATCCATCTTAAGACGCCCTCCGCCGCCCTCTTCCGTCTCTTCCGTCTCTTTCATCCTCATCAGACCTCCTCTGTCCTCTCTGTCCTCCTAAGTACGTCTCATTCTTCTCCGTTTTCCCTAGACTTCCTCTTCCCCCTGCGGCCGTCCCTGCCGTCCCATGTACTCCCCCGTTCTGCGCTTGTCGTTCTGATGACGAACACGGGCGCGTCCTCGAAGAAGACGGCGACGGGGAGAGAGAGAAGAGGGACAAAAGAACCACTAAGGTCGTACCAGACTCGTCGGAACAGCGCGTCGTGGCTTCCGATTGCCCGCTCTCTGCGTCTGCCGATCGATGAAACGCTTCAAAGAGGTTCCTGGCCGTCATAGAGGAAGTCATCGACTCTCTTTGCGTAGGACATGAGCAAATAGGTCGTTCCTTTAGAGCAGCCTCCGAACGTGTAGAATGACGTGTCGTCATAGAGAAGACGCAGACCTGTGCAACCAACGCCCCTGCAACGACGTTACGCTCTTCACGCTCCCTGGATCGGATGCGGAATACACCGCGTACAAAGTTTGGACCAACTCGTACAAACTTGTCTTCAACAAGACGCTGCGAGAGGAGAGTGGTTGGCGGACATCGTCTGGCCGCCTCTGTGTTATTTTCCAAAGACTCATGCGCGATGATTGTAACGAGTACGGCGAGCTGTTGAAGGAGATGCTCGTAGCTCATGAGAAGCACCTCAAGCTCGAGCAGTCCGCCGTCGCTAGAAGAGCGGCTCACGATGCAGGCACCGAGATGCGTCGCCGCATTAAATGTGCTCACCGCCTTGGATAGTAGGCGCTGCACGGCAAGGCCGCCAAAGCCCTCGCTCAAAGCCCCACGTTTGATCCAAAGACGCCGGGAATTCTCGACTGGATGAAGGCGCTCAATATCGTCCCTTCAGCCGGCGGCTCAGTCTCCATCATCCTCCACATAGACCTACCACCGAAACCCATCTTTTTCCCCGATACCGTCCGAGCGGCCCTGTCCGTAATATACAAGGACTCTGCGACGGGGCCCGACCGCGCGGGAGTCCGCTGGCTCCTCCTCGTATCCATCTCCGAGCAGAGAGCCCATCCTGACTTCTCGGCCTAAGAGTTTCTCTCCAAGTCGATACAAAATATCGCCTCCGGCGAGTCCTCGTCCGATTTCAGCCACCTCATCTCCGCTGGTAACCTCATCGCTATCGGCAAAGGTGGGGAAAAGAACAGGCCGGTAGCAATCGGAGTCGTCATGAGGCGCCTCATCTCAAAGTCCCTCATGTCGGCGTCGATAACTGAAGCCAAGGCGCATCCGGAGCCGCTCCAGGTGGAATTCAGCGTCCATTCAAGCCAAGAATATCGTACGCGATGCCAGAGAAGCCTTATTCAAACTCGGATACAACCTGACGTACATTGGCGTCTCTGTTGATGCATGCAACGCATTAAAGAAAAAGATCCGGACGGAGATTCTCAGGCAGACCGCCGAACACTCGCCCTCCCTCATGCGCTTCGCAAACGCTCTGTACGCGAAAGCGAAGCCGTACCTGTGCTTATGGGAATATTACATGATCAGCCAATAGGGAACTCAGCAAAAAGATCCTGTGAGTGCCCTCATGTTTACCCTCGCCATCCACCTCATTGCCAGGAGAAGCGAAGCGGAATAAGACCTCATCGCTGAAACGTGGACTTTGGGTTCCTCGTCGGAACCATCGAGCAGGTCAAGCCCTCTCTCGGCATAATCGCCGAGTACGGTGCTGCAATCAGCTTTATTCTTCATACCACGAAGACGAAAGCCTTCTGGCCGACGCAAGGCACCCCCCTCCTCGCTCTGCTCACGAAAGCCTACAATATATATTTTCTACCGTCTTCGGATGAAGTCGAGATCGTCGGCGTCCCACTCGGATCGCCGACGTTCGTTTATACCTTTATTCGCGACAAGATGGACGCCATCTACAAGCCCCTCGTAATTGCAACCAGTGTACCTGACGGCAGGATAGGCCACATCGTACACCGCATCACCGCGTTCGCTTGCCGCATGACGCATCTACTACGCCTCATACTCCCGGCGGACGCGATGACGCTATGGCGCGACTTTTACGAACTACATAGCGTGTGGTTCGAGCGCATATGCAACGTCCCGCGATCGGTCGCAGCAGGACTCCATGCACGGTTGCCGCGCTTTCTCGCCGGCATCGGCCTCTACGCCGCAGAGTACATCGCTCCCTCCGCGTACGTTTCCAGTCCCGTTCAGTCAACAGACGTACGCGCAGTCAAACGCCGGAACGCTCCGACAAGAGAAATAATCTTCGCCGACGCCCTCCAGCCCTCCCTCGCGGCCGCGCCAGAAGGCGCCCTCCCGCTAGACGGCTCCCTCCTGCCGAGCGACCTCCTCAAATCTCCGGCTTTCCTGAGACCCTACTAAAGTTTCTCAGTCAGGCTACATTCCAGAAGAGGCCGATAGATCTCCTTCGCCATGAAGAGTTCCGTGCGCGCTTCCGCGACCCAGACGCGCCGGCGGCGCGACTGGATCGAAAAAGCGCGCACATCTTCATAGCACAGGAGATCTAGGATGCGACGGCGGGTGTAAAGTATGGTCCATTCTTCGGCGGGCAGTTTTTTTCCACAGAGACACCGGCGGTGTCTCTTTCCAAAGAGCTGCCCACCGAAGACTGGGCCCTTCTCTACACCCACCGTGGCCTCCTAGCCCTCATTCACCCGCTTGGTGACAAGAAGGCGTTCGCACCCGGCGGGTTCGAACGCCTTCCTTTCCACCAGACCGAACGACACCCCATTCTTTTCTAGGGATATGAAAGAGCATTATGATGCGCCTCTTCTTGGCTGCTACGCTTATGACGACTTTTCCGCACATGTCTGGCTGCGATGTGAGTGATGTGATGAGCTTGTCCTGGTCAAGCTCGGCATCCACTTCGTCGCCCTTTGCATCACCGGCTGGGGACACGTTGCCAGAAACGATCTTCTAACGACCATCTTCCTCAAATGGCTCGGGTCTCCAACCAACCTCTTCGTAAAATATGCAGCCGTTTACCTCCGAGGCAAGCGACTCCATTCGTCGCAACGCTAAATAACCATCCCTCCGAGGGACCCTCGGAGGGAGGGAGCGTCGAGCTTGATGATTCGAGTGGAGGCTCCCCAGCTGCGATAAACACTGCCGGTTCAACACTCCCACGCCCAACGATCATGGTAAAAGGCGAGGTTTCGCTCAGCAGCGCCCGCGCCTTTGGACGCTCAATTACCCTCCCTCAGGGGTGCGTCCAAAGACGCGGGCGCTGCAGAGCGACACCTCGCCCCTTTCAATGATCGTTGGGCGTGAGCGTGGGGGAGGCTCCCCAGCTGTGATGCCCACTGCCGGGCCAACTTGCCCACGCCCAACGATCATGTACATGGGCGAGACGTCTCTATTCAGCTACCGCGTCTTTAGACGCATCCCCGCATCGTGCTTGGAGGCGTACCGCAGCCTGCTCAAGTTTTACATGCGTCGACGCGTTAGCCTCGCCCGCGCATATGGAACGCACTCACCACATTTCACCGACGCAGTCCAGGATTGCGATATCATAATCATTGAAGTCGAGCGACGCCTTAATCAAGGCGAAGACGACAACGGCATTGAGGTCCCCAATACGGCCGCCGCCCGCGCACGCATCACTCGTGCCTGGGACGGTGGATACGGCCTCGTCCAACTTGGCTCGTGGCCTTTGTCTCTGCCGCCGGCGAGAAGGATTGGCTGAGACGCCACCTTGGCGGGGTGACCCCTTTGCTCTGTTGAAAAATCAGCGTGACATCGCCATCTCCTCCAAGCGCCTTGAGCGAGCGCGAGAACTCTCTCAAGGCGCCCAGTACCGCTGCTCCCTCCGCCTCCTACTGCGCGCATCTTCAGCCGATATGAACGATGAGACAGTTCCGGCGGCGCTACGGGTTTGCATCTCGCCAGCAACCCCGTGCAAAACCTTCCGCCCGGCTCGCTCCCCTCCGCAACTATCCCGTCGCGTAAACTTCTCAAGAACGTGTTGCGCCGAATGGACGTCCACCCTGCTGCGGGACCGGACCGCCTACCCGTGTCACACCTCAATCTCCCCATCCGGCCCCACACGAACGAGACGTCAGACAACTGTTTAATTAAAGCGCCTTTTTTAATATTTATATTTCGTACTCCCTGAATATTTTCTGAGTCGCTATCAGTCTGATGCGCATATATGCGTACTGCAATGTCATTACCAGGTTGTTGTAACAACCTGGTAATGACATTGCAGTATAGGAAGCTAGCATGTCGGCAGCAATATGTGCAAAACACGCTGAAAATACAAATGGTACAGTGTTGATAATGCGGCGCGATTGGAAAAACAAAAAGTAATGTGGGCATGTTTTTACTCGGAAACTGTGTCTCTGACTGTTTCATGCCAATCCTCTTCCACGAGCTAAGCACCGCATTACATTGTTTGCTTTTTTGTTTTTTCCTGAGCTATACTATGTAGTACAAAGTGACTTGAAAGTCTTCATGGTTAACCCCAACCAACGGGTAACAACGCGATCGGGTCGTCGCGAATTACCACGTTGGCGCAGAGAAATGAGGCTTGAATTGGAGCGGCACGAGCTCAGACGCGTCTGCGGTCCGCGGAGGACCGGGAATTACACGAGAATGGATCTGGTATTACCACTTCTACAGAAACGTATACCTTCAGCAAAACATGTACTGTAATCGTATACGATATATCTGCCAACCTGGCATTTTTGGAAAAAACTGAAAGAAAAGCGCTAATCTGAGAGCATGAAACTCCAACCAAAAATGCCGAAAGCAGCAAAAAAAAATTAAAACGCAATAACACGATAAAAACGCACAAAGCGCAAACAAAAGGAGGCCGTTTTCATAAAACGCCTTTTAATCAAACGGTAGTTCCAGCAGAGCAAACAGTTCCAGTAGATATTCAAAAACAGTATGACAGTGTTCCAATAAAGCACAATGTTCCAGTAGACAAACAAATCTGGGTTCAAAATGGTCTACTGCTTGAGCAAATTCCCAAGGTTGAGCAAAAGAATTCATGAATGCGCAATCGTTCACAGGACTTTAACATCCCGGTGGGGCTCGCTTAACTGAATGCACTGATATAGCGGTATTATGTCTTTGGCACAGCACCATCTCCTTCCCGGGCCACAAATACTTCCTCGGAGGTTTGAGCCGCGTCAAACAAAAGCGGCATTGACTTCGAAGTCGATCAAAAAGCTGACTAGTCCTAGGAGGGTCATTTCAAGCACAGGTTGATCATCAGAATTGGTGCCAGATCTCGGCGAAGCTCAGCCGTGCACTCAGAGTGTGCAGCTACACTGCAATTTCCTTCACCTCCCTCGCGAGCTCTAGCTCGGTGTTTGAGCAACATCCCGGCTGCGCCAGCTTCAACGGCTTCTACGGATGCGCCCGCGGTGTCGTCTGCGATGACTGCGCTTGGCCTCCATCAGCGAGCGTGAGAATGGACTGTTTTCAACTTGCGAGGCCGCGTTTTCCCACACGTGAAACATTTCCGATCCACATTTCCCATCGAGTACCTGGGAAGCCTATGCGATCCCTTCCACGGTATTCCCGTCTGATTTAGAGCCCATGAACCGATTCTAGAGCACTTTGGTACCTTGGAGCTGAGTTCAGGAATATTCGGACGATTCAGAATGGAATGCGAATGCTTTTTGTATGCAGTAACAACCACCACAGTATTGTAGTTTCCGTAAAGTCGATTCGATGTTGCTCACGGTGGCAAACACTTGCGTTCGAGCTCAAAAAAAATGAAAGGGCACTCGAAGGCATCTTGACTCGCCCAATTCAAGTTTTTCTACAAGTGGCCACAAATGGTCTCTTTCTCACCGTCAGACAGGCATAACACTGTTTCATGATGAACCATGGTTTACGATTCACCAGGCACCATCGCTTATAGTTTATCAGGGACCGTGTTATACTTGTTATGAACTTATGGTAGTGATGCATCGGTGGTGGCGCACATGATGTATTTCTTCCTTGCTACCTGCTGGGTTTTGCTGTTGCATGAAAGGCATTTGACAATCACACGACAGTTGCCGACTGTGGAAAAGAAACACACCACCTGATGCTTTGTATTCTTCCGACTTTTTCGACCGCGTGCGTGTCCAGCAGCAACCAGGAGTTGTCACAAACACACAAAAGATGTTTCGCGGCAAACATTAATTGATTTTTCTGAACAGGCTTTATCATGTAGCGCAGCTTCGCAGCCGAGCTCCGTCTGTTTTTATTGCTTCAAATGATTCGTGGCACGTCTTGGTTTGTTAAATGTTTCCTATCCGAAGATGGCTACATATTCTGAACTGAATAGTGGTTTTTGGCGAACCGCTTCGTCGCTTTTCGGTAACTTAGCCTGGAAATGAAAAAAAGATATACCATCATGTTCCCGTACAGTCAAAACTTATCGGCCAAGTGCATGTTCCAGTAAACACCTTCAATTCGGTATGAGAGCCCTTCTCCAGAGCAAAGAGAGGAGCTCTTCCATGCGCGCCGTGCGATCGTAAAGGTTTATCTTGAGAGAAGCTTTGTTCCAGACAGGCGCACCGCGGTATTTTTTGCCAAAAGATTGGCGAAAATAGTCGGTGACGTCCCTGTTTCAGAGAAAGTGGAAGGTGCGGTCGGCGAACGGGCTTACTTTGGCGGTCTGGCTCCACAGCTTCGACGTTTAGACCTCAAGGTGATAGCCGACGGCAACGCGGCTGCTGCGGGTGGTAATATCATCGCGTATTACGCGCTGCCTCGGCTATTTGTAGAACGCGAAAGACAAGAGTGTCGTTTTCCCCACACCAAACATTGAGGTCAAGTTCGCACTTAGTCAGAATCTCATCTATGAGGGTCTGGAGTACCAGGGATAACAGCAACATCCCAAGTGGTTCACCCTTCTGTGTTCCTTGCTGATAATGGCTCAAACGGCCTCCAGAAACAAGTCATGTTTCACAAACGTACGCCATTTTAACGTAGCGCAGGATACCCGGCGCGTGGGTGATGACCTCATCAAGTACGCGCAGGCTATCGATCTCATTAAAAGCGTTGTGTGCGTCGATGAAGATGGCTACCCTGTCAGGATCCTATCGAAACCTTCCCGTAGTTTCGCGGAAGGCAAGGATATCCACCTCGGCGCCTACAGGCACGCCGCTTGCGATCTGATGTCGAGCAAATTATTCAGGTGCGCACGAAAGCGCAGCCTTCATAAGGCAGAAAGAGACGAGACGGCGGTCGGTCGTGCCGATCACGATCGAGCGATACTTTTCGCTGGGCTTCGTGCATGCAATAAACATAGCCCAGGCGTAAAAGTTGGCGGCCTCAGCACTCAGAAAGCCTCCGAACATGAGGCAGACTAACCCGTGAAGAGCCGCGAGACCAAAGTTGTCTGTGGTATCGCCCGAGCGGGGCCGGAGAGCAGCTTCAGGTGCGGCACAGGTATACCGTCCGGGCCCGCAGCATTAATGGTTGTCTATGCGGAGCAGCAAGTTTTGAGCAGCTTCCGCGAGGGCGTTGAAGCAGACGGGAGGGGGTTGAGGGGAATTTATGGAAAGTTAACGCGTACTACTAATAGTATGATGCAGATCGCGAAGCGACACCTAGAAACCCTTGATGTACAGATAGCGTGAAAGCACGCCCAAGCCGTTTTGCTTACAGTCACGGCAGCGGAAAACATTAGCTCACGCAAAGTTTTCCGTCATCCGACGTCATCCCGCAAAACGGCCGAGATTTAGTCGATCCCATAGCGTACTCATAGATAGTGCTCTTAGAGCGCATTCGACCGCCACGCAATAAATCTCAGGGGAGTTCATCACGTGCTCCCCTTGGGCCTCAAGCGGAGATGAGTAACTAACACCTACACGGGTTTCCTTCCTCCTGAGTGCGCCAAACCTATCGCCGACGCTCTATCTTTACCCCCTCTCTCCTCCTGCTGCGAACGCTTCCCCTCTCTGCTCAGCGTCCAGCAATTCGAATCGGCACGCCACTGATATCAAGTGGCGCTGCGCGGAAAGGACAAGCAACCTCGTCAACGAGGAGAGATTTTGCCCACCCACCCTCCTTCCACAAGAGGCGAGCTCTACCACCACCTCCTCCTACTTCCCTGTGAATAGGATGATGACGGACCCGAAGACTCGCGCCAAGGAGCGCGCGCGAACCCCGAGGTCGAGCCCGCCACCCCGCCTGCGAGCGCATCAAATAAGACTCGCAAGCGCACCCCGAGCAGCAAACTGCTGCAGCGGAGGCGAATCGGCTGAACGAGGCCAGCCGCGCCGCCAAGATCACGAAGAAAGAGAAGCTGGACGAGGACCAGGCCAAGGCCCTGCAGTCTATCGCCGCCAAGAAGAGGCGCAGGAGCGGCAGCCTTGACAAGGCCACCGTCATCCGCCGCGCAATCGAGAAGGCCGACGCCGACGCCTCCCGACCGCCCTCTGCCGCAGACGTAGAGGTCGATACCCCAGCTACTTTCCGCGACCTGAAGTCGGAGTTACGTAACGCGTCGGATCGTGTCAACGCTTCCGTAACAAGCGACGCCACGTCGCCCCCCAAGATGAGCGCTGCCTCAGCGCAGCGGGATGACCTCTATGGGCACCACCCATGACAAAGCACTCCAACAAGGAGGCACACGCGACGTTGATTCCAATCCCCGTGATTGAATCAACTAGCCCCGCGTTCCTTTTCGTGTTCTGCAGCTACACGGCCACGGAAAACAAGGGGAATGCGAAGAAGCGCGCTCTCTCAATCGAGCGCGCTACGTACGGTGCAGGCAAGTGCGAGGCCGACCTCGACTCATGGCGAAACGACGAAGAGATCGACAACTGGTATAAAGACCAGTACGACGCGGCCGACGCCCGTAAGAAAGAGAAGACCAACCTTGAGCGGTACCAGGAAGCATGCTTCCAGCTTACGACTTACCTGCCAGGCAGCAAGATCAACTAGAAAAGGACGTCGGCCCTGTGGGCCGGTGACCGTTCGGTGACGTATGCCACCTACAAGTAATTGCAGGAGCAAGATGAGCAGAAAATTGAGAAGGCCAAGGAAAGAGCAAAGCTGACAAGGCAGCTGAAGGAGCTTGAGCCCCCGCCCCGCTTCCAGACCACCCCCGCCTCTGCCGCCGCCCAGACGTTCTCTTCCCGAAGGCACTGTGCCACCGCGTCCACCACCACCGCCGCCTGTCCACGCGCCCTCGCGCACCGCCGCCTGTCCACGCGCCCTCGCGCACTACGACGGCGTCGCATTCTGGCCCAAGAATCCGACCATCGCTTTCGCTGCAAAAATTGTGGACAAGGACGAAAGAGCCGCGTTTTCTTTGTGGGAAACCACCGGTTAATGCGACCCTCTCTTCGTGCATCTCCTTCCACGGAATCACGAAGCAGAGACGGCGACAGTTCCTCCCGTAATCATGAACGAGACGACGGCACCTGTTCTGCAGCAACGGTTGCCGCTTCAGAAGGAACTGCTCGTCAATACCGCAGTGGACGACGCCCCCACGACACCCGCATTGACCTACTGCGCCGACCCGCTGGTACCAGTGCAGAAATTCAAGGCCTGCCAGCGGGTAGAGATGCAGCGCTACAAGGCCGGACAGCGACCCCCGCCGCCTACCTTCAAGGCCACAATCCCCAGCGATTGGCTGGAGAGCTTCTTGCTCAGCGGCTCCTACAAGAATCCGGACGGATCCAAATGGACGTTCGAAAAGATTGAAGATGAGGAGCTCTACCGGATGAACGAGTCAAGGAGAAAGAAGGTCGACCCGAAAAGGCCTTCCAACATTCTCCGGGAGAAGAAGATCGCCTGGGCTACTCACACGACATGTCGGAACGCGGCCGACAAGGTGCTCACGACCACCTACCTTGCCTTCCGCGATCGAGCCGAGTTTTCTGGGCATCTCTACAAGCCAGCAGGAAATGCTTACCTTATCGACTACTTTAGTAAGGAGGTCATTGCCAACACAATGCTGCGGGA
>JAULCF011164554.1:0-39055 GCA_032361265.1 Devaleraea mollis
GCTTGTGAAATTCAGGTAACCGAGGACTAGGAGGGCTTCCTCCGGGCAGGTCGTCAGAAAGCTCAAACACCCTCGGCAAGATCCCAGCACGGTCGGGAAGGTAAGCTTCACGATAGGGCCATGCGGCATTAGGAAATCCATCACGGCTCGCCGCCACGCTTTATTGCGAGGAAGTGACAAATGGCAGTTTGGGCAACGAGGCCCGGAACGCTTGTCGAACGCAAGGTTGATTTGCGCTCCGAGTTCCTCGAAGCGTAGAGCTGTAACGACATACCTCTTGAAAGGAGCCAAGGCTTTGATATTGCGGACTCCCCCCCCCTTTCAAAACCTGATCGCCAAGGGGGGTGTCACCTAGATTCGGCTCAAATCCGTCATGCAGACCTGTCAAAGAGCCCTTATTTTAGGGGGAGAGAGTCATCGTATTTGTCTGGACCTGCCTCACTGATGGGGGCAAAGCTCCCGCGTCATGAGCGAACTGCAGTTCTCCCCCCGTCCCGATAAGAAGGAACTCGATGAGTCCCTGGCCTTTTGTCCGAAATTTGATGCCGATGGCTTGATTGCGGCGATGGCGATCGATCATGAGACGCGGGAACCGCTGATGCTGGCTTACATGAATGCAGAGACCCTCAAGATGACGATCGAGAAGGGCGAGGCCGTTTACTATTCCCGCTCCCGCCAAGAGGTTTGGCACAAGGGCGCGACTTCTGGACACACTCAGAAGGTTCACGAGATCCGCACCGACTGCGATCAGGACGCGATCATTCTCTACGTCACCCAGCAAGGTGCCGGGGCCTGCCATACCGGACGACGCTCCTGCTTCTACCGCGCGGTGAGCTTCCCACAAAACAACCCCGTGGATCTGGCTTTCGTTGATGACGAAAAGACCTTCGATCCTGAGGCGGTTTATGGGGAGTAGAGGCTCCTAAATTGGTGGAGTGTGGATTAACCGCGGAGACGTGGAGACGCGGAGAAGCGGAGGCCGCAAAGAGTTGCAAAGAAGAAGCTATTTTAAAGACTCCCCGACCTCTGCGCCTCTGCGGTAAGATTTCCACTTGGCTCCTTGAATCTATCGTTGCGGCACGGTGGCTTCCACAACAGTGGCGCCGTGGTCTTCACTCATGATGAGGATGCTGAAGCGTTCGACTTTACCAAGACCGGTGGCGCTGACGCTGGCGTAGTCAAACTTCCCACGCAGGTCGGTGTAGCCATCTTTGAAGAACTTCACGCCGTCTGAGGTCTGGGCGTAGACTTTCACGTAGACCTTCGATAAGGGCTGACCAGTCTTCTCATGACGGACGGAAAGGAGTCCCATGCTTTCGCTGAGGGTTGTGCGTAGATCATTGGCATAAACCGCTTTCGAGACCTTCTTACCTCCACCGATCACTTCCACGATGACGTTACTGGCCTGATACTCCTTCGGTAAGGCGAACTCTTTCGCCGTCTGCCCTCTCGGCAACTTCATCGTGACCGCTTGATTCGGCTGGATGATGGAGAAACGGCTGGTTCCGCTGGAGACGAAGGGCGCGGTGCTGAAGAGGAATTCCAAGTCCATCTCGTAGTAGTTGACCGTGACTTCGATCAGATTTCGATATTCGAGGATCGCCTTAGCTCCTTCGATCTTGAGATCAAGCGTGGGCTCACGAGAAGCTGCGGCTTCTTGCTCTTGCTGACGATTCCCTTCACCGACAACTTCTGGCCCTGCGCCTTCGACTTCAGCAAGCTGGGCCGTGATACTCGCGAAGCGCTCGCGCCAACGGTCGACGGGATATTTCTCATACTTCTGGGCAATGCCACGCGCCTTGGCGAGGTCGCCTTGGTAAAAAGCGGCGTAGGCTTGGAAGTAGTCGAACTGCATCTGCGTGCCCAATTTCTCACCATCGACCTTGGCAAGATGCGCGATGGCCTCGCCGACGCGGTCTTGCAGGAAGAGGTAGTAAGTGGCGGCGAGGTGATCACGGGGAGCGAGTGTTTTTTGCTGACTTAAGATGGTGAGGAACTGCTGATACTGGGAACGAACGACGGGATTAAGAATACGATTTCCCCCGCCAAGCCCGTGCGCGCGGTTGTTGATGAGCGGCTTGTATTCGAGATGCTCGTAGTTGCGGCGATCAATGGGATCGACCGTGATTAAGTCACTCGAAAGAGCGAGCCCGCATTGATTTAAGAAGCCTGCTTGCATGAGGAGGTATTGCGCCAATTCATCCTTGGCATGGTGCGCGACGGCGTAGCTTTGCAGGATGGGTTGATAAATCCCCCGCTTCTCCAAGAGATCGAGAGTCTGCTTAAAGAAGTCCGCGCTCTCGCGACAGCGCCACGCGACTTTCGTGAGGTCGATGGCATGAAGATTTGCGCTTTGTAGATATTTTAAGACGTCCCCTGCTTCTCCCCACTGACTCATCCAAGCCCAGGAGGTCTGATCCACTTTACTAGGTTGATCGACCACCTGACAGGTGAAGGCTTCGGCATGCGCGATGACCTCGCCCCCTTTTGACAAATGAGCGGGATAGACTGGAAACTGACCTGAAAGCGGGAAGTAAAATGCTAACTCAAAACGCTGGGTGGTGTAGGGCTGCAAGACGAGTTGGCGCGTCGCAGTCGCTCGCTCCGCCATCACGGGAAGGGCTCCCATTGGAATTTGGGTCAAGAGGCGGAGGCGCTGAGTCGAGCTGGTAGGATTCGTGACCACGATCTGGCTCGCATAGACAGTGCCGCGAACGAACTCTCCGGCGATGAGTTTATCGACCTTCTCACCCTCTGCGAGGGCGAAACGGTCGTCTACCTGCAAGTAACTTTGGCTTACTAAAAGTGGCGGACGTTTTTCGGACATGCCGGCTTCTTTGACCTCACGATGAAAGAGAAGAGCGTTCCCACCTGCGGTGAAGTTTAGGTCCCCCTCTTTCACTTCGCTCTGGTGTTTTGGAGCCGCGAAAGGCAAATCGAGGAAGGCGAGAGCGAGCATCATTTCTGCAAAATTGCCGGTGGCTTCGCCTAGGTGGCGTGAGCCGAAGTCCGGCTTGAGTCCATGTTTGGCGAGATCGAGCCAGAATTGATTTTCGTCAATGAGTTCGTAGTCCTGCTGTGCAATACGAAGTTTGTAGTAGTTGTTCTCTGCCCATTCTTTCGTGGGTTCCAAGCTGCGATAGAGTTGCTCCGCTCGTTCGATTAATGCCTGATCTTCCTTAGCGTCCATCAGGGACTTTGTAGCGCCTCGTTCATTGAGGCCACGAGTTCTCGTTTTCAGTTCAGCAAGAGCAGCGACTTGTTTCTCCAGAGTCTTTATCCTCGCGATCTTCCTCGAGGTTTCCATTTTAGCGGTCGGCAAACCCAGAACCCTCTTTCCATCTCCGAACGGATCATCACTCCCTAGAGCCAATGGCAGACCACCCAGCAATCCTTCCGTATCGCCATTTCTAAATGCTCCACCACCAAGGGCCACACTGAAAAGGCGTTGAGCCTGTCCGGGGTTCGGTGCTTTTAAAGCAAGGCGATGTTCGAGATCCAGGGCAAGGTTGGCGAGTCCCTTAGGATCACTCTGCAGGAGAAGGAGACGTTCAACAATATTGAGACGAGCATACTGGTAAGGCTCCAGATACTTCGCAAGCGGTTGGGCGAGCAAGTAGTCGTCCATGAAGGTGCGATCCTTCTTATTGGCGAGGTGAGGAAGCACGATTGCTTTGAAAAAATCGGGATCTTTTCGCGAGAGGAAGAAGCTCAATTCGTGGCAGGCATGCTCCGAGTATTTTTCCTTTTTCTCAGTGTCAGCAAGCGAGGGCCAACGGGTGACAAAGGAGAATTCACGGAGAGTGGCATCGTTATTCAAGTTGAGGAAATAACGATGAATCGCGCCGAGGTGATCAAAGACCTCGAAGTCGGCATTCAACACCCCAGGGATTTTGAGGGTGTCTCCTTTTTTGAGAAGAGTGACGCTTTCCTGCTCGGTAAAGTGGCGCTTGGGATCGAGAGCTTTGACGAGACGAAGGTCACGGAGCCCCGTGTGACGATCCGGCAAGGAAACGCTGCGATAGGTGTTCCCGTCGGGGTCGACGAGGAGAACGTGAATGTGCTGTCGATCGCCAAAGGCCGCGAGCTTGATCGAGAGCTTTCCGTTCTCGTCGGGAATTAAGTTTGGGAGTGTGACGGGATCTTGAGCTAGGAACTCATAGGACGGAGCGGCTGGTTCACCAGAGCCAGAAGCCCCTTCCCTCTCTTGAGATGTGCGCTTAGCCATCAATGCTGGCGCCGGAACTGGCACTGGTTTCCGACCGAAGCGATCTCCTTCAGTGAGCGTTTCTTCGCCAGATTCTGTATCACGAATCGCCCAAGGATTTAGAAGCATCTCGGGACGCGCTAGCATGTTGCCGACGAACTTCTGAGCATATCGACGCTCAAGGATGTAGCGGAGTTCATCGCCAAGAGTGCGACCGCTAATATAAAGGCTAGGGAGGTGGCGTCCTGCACCACTGGTAAGACCCGGCCGCTGTGAATGAGCGAGGGCCCAGAACGGGGCTTCGCGCGGGAGGAAACGAGTGGCTACGACGTGGACACGGGTGAGTTTATCAAGACCTGAAACATCAATCTCGAGAGTCTCTTTTCCTGCTTTGACCTGAGCGAGATGAGAGGGCTCACGAATCGGCAATTCCAGCATGCGAGCTTCATTGAAGACGTGACCTTTTGAAACGGTCCCCTCGGCAACTGAAATTTGAATCATTTGTTGATTTGGCTTCAGGATGAGGCGGTAATCGCCGGCCGGAATGTGAGGAGCTACGAGATACCCCTGGTTCACTTTGAGCCTTGAAAATTCGTCAGTCACGTATCCCCCCTTAGAATAGGAAAAGAAGGCGAGTTCTGACCTTTGCAAGCGACCGACAAAGGGAATTTTTAAATCCTGTCCGGCGACAAGGGTTTGAAAGCCGACTTGATCACGGCGATCTTGATGGAGAAACCAATCTCGAGAGTGTTTCCCCGGCGCGCTGACTTCGATCCGCCGGATGCCGCTCAATTCACCGAGATCAACGCCACCTACTTCATTGGTTTTCAAAGTGATACTACGATGGTTTTGAAATCCTTTGTGATGAATTTTCACCGTGAGATTTCGCCCTGCGAGAGCCTCGCCATTACGTCCGAGATACTCGATACGGTAGTGGCCATCGATCTTGCTGAGAAAGAGGTCCCCCACGGTCTGGCTGCTTAGAGTTTGGTTCACCTTGAATGTGTGTGAGTCTGAGAGCTCGATTTCTTTGCCACCTTGACTGGCGACTTTGATCTTCACTTGGAGAGTGGCTCTCATCAGGGTCACGCGATCTGGAACTGAGAATTCATGAATGGCTTCACGGTCGCTCAGGAGTCTGAAATCTTGGACGGTAGTGCTCGCGGGAGAGCCATCGAGGTTGATCGAAGTGAGCGAGAGACTTGAAGACACGATGTTCCCGAGAGAGGCCGTTTGTCCAGCTACGGTGAGAGTAGGACGGACCAGAATCTTTGCTTTCCCGCCGGTGCGCAGGGCTTCCTGATCGAGGTGGATGCCGGCTTTCAACTGATAGGTTTCCTTAGACTGCGTGATCTGCGCAAGAGTGGCGAAACCGTTGCCGTCTGCGATCACAAGCGTGCGCTGCCCCGGATTATTCGAGAATGGAAGGAGAGCCCTCCCCTCGTCATCGCAATCATAGCGGCGCGCACCAATCCAGACGCCGGAGCCCTTGGCTGGCTGATGTTTTTCATCAAGCACGGTGATGAGTTCACCCTTTGGAATGCTGCGAGTGAGAATGCCGAGTGAGCCTTTACGGATCACGGCGCGGCTGCTTTTGCCTCCGCCGATGAACTCGACAACCCAGAGGCCGCGACGTTTTTCAATGCTCGGGATTTTGAATTCGCGAAGATGGCGGAGCTGCGGAGCTTCTTTGTATTCGTGGACTTCCACGTGATTGGCGACGAGGCCATCGAGATCGATGTCGGTGCTGACTTCGTCTTTCCGATTGCGGTAGTAGTTCAGGGTGTTGATCTCAAAAACTTTGATGATGAGCTTGGGGACATTTTTGAGATGCACCTTAAGTGTGGCGTCGTCAGCGAGCGCATAGACTTCACGGGAAGCGGGATCGAACTCGATGTCGACGCGATCGTTGAGTGCTTGGAACTGAGCAGGAGAAAGGAGCGAGGCCCAGTCGGCAGGCTTTCCGATGCCATGGGTAATTTTGGATTCTGCAAAGACGGAGCGAAGCCAACTTTCACGGAGGTAGGGCGCGAACTTTTTGGAGTCCTTGGCGTCTTTGAGAAAGAGAAGCAGGTAGTTTTTGACTAAGGCCTCATCACTCCCAGCAACGGGCGGAAGGTTTGTGACGGCCTGGAAACTACGACCAAGATCGGCGGCGTGTCCCCAGGAAATCTCCTTATTTCTCCGCCAATCCGGATTAAGATAAGTGACGTTGCGAGGAAGAGCGAGGTAGGTCAGGAAGCGTTTTTGATTTTCTTTCCCGAGTGCCCGATCATGGACGAGGCGTTGATAGAGAAGGTGAGCTTTCAGCGAGGTGAAAGAAGGAGCCAAGGTGCTGACAAATTCCCCAGCACGGTCGAGATAGGCTTCACGAACTTCAGGTGAGCTGGCGATATTTTCGTCCGCGCCGGGAAGGATCTTCGTGAGGTAGGTCTCGACGTATCTTTCGTGGTTAATGAGGTCTTTCTTTCCTTCGAGAAGCTTCTCGAGCTGAACCTTCGTGAGAGCACGGTGGATGGGGAATTCACCAAAGCCGCGGCTTTCCTTACTCTGCAAGTCGGTCAGGACGATCCCGAGGAGACCGGGAAGATCGGGCAAGGTGGCCCGCGCTAAAAGATCCCGCCTCTCGGCTGGGGACATCTTTGGTTTTGATTCGAGAAAGAGGTAGAAGGCTGACTCATCGAGATTTTGAAGGTTTGTCGAATTGGTGCGAGCGGCATTAAGGAAGGCCTCCCAAGAAACCAATTTTTGAGCGAGCGAGCTGGGGTGCTTGGCCTCCCTCGCCTTGCCCTCCTGCTGGTGATTGAGCTGCAGGTTTAGCTCCTTTTTGAGGTAGGCCAGCGTGGCGGCGGGGTCATCAGAATAGCTGATCAGGGCCTCTCTATTCTCGATCTGTTTCCGGAGGGACGAAGTGCGGAACTGCTTTTCCCACTGAGTCAGGATGTCTTTGAGCAGATCTCGTTTCCGCTCATTTTGGAAATGGAGGGCGTGATAGTAATAGTAATCTTCGGTCCCGGGAATGAGCTGCTTCAGTGCTTCTTCTCTTTTCTCTGCGAGCGCGAAGGCCTCGATAAATCCGACATCTTGTTGCGCGACGAGCTGGGGATTTGTCAGAAGTAATCCGCTCAGAGCGGTCAGCGATAGGAGACGTGGGAAGAATCGAGTTCTCTTTTTCATGGGAAGTTGGATCAGGGCTGGGGTGGTTGACAGGGAAGACTCTGCGCGCCATCGCACAGCAGTTTTCCTAGCATAAGGAACCACCAAGAACCAACTTCTTGGAAAAAACTTCAGGAAACTTCCCTAAGCCTTACCACTCTTTTGTCAGGCCGTATTGCCCGGCGAGATCTTGGAGGTCAGGGCGCATGGGCCATTCGTCGGGACGGTCACACGGGCCCTCGTGCCGGAGGCTTGCGCCTTTGAGCTTCATGCAGCCGGTGTTATCTCCGATGGCGCGGATTGCTTCGATTTCCTCGGACGAGAACTTGAAGTCCTCTGGCAAAGCGGCGTAGTCGCGGATCTTGTCCTCGATCGGAACGGCGTGATCGCCCGCTTCCTGAATGACGGTTGGGACGACGCATTTGACGGGATCTTGCGAGAGGTTCCACGCGGAGGCGAACTGGATCATGCTGAGGCCGTGCTTTTCTGCGATCGCGCGCATCGGCTCCATCGCGGTATTGCCCCGCTCGACCCAGCCATCAGGGCGGTAGGTGCGGTGATCGCCGGGACGGAATACGTGGCCGGGTTTCATGTCACCGTGGAAGAGGCCGCCGTAGTCGACGACTCGGGTGAGGAGGTCGACCTTGTTCGCGACGGCGGAGGAGAGGACTTGGTTTCCTGGCCAAGGCTCGAGGGGATTGAGAATGATCATGGCCCAATCGAGGACCTCGCCGAAGTTTTCGAACACATGGAGAAGGTCGAGGGTGAAACCGTTCGCAGGCCCCGGGGCAATGCCTAGGCGATGAGAGAGCCCTTCTTCTTTTAGGCCATTCATCCCCTTCCACACCGCATCGCTGGTGTAGCCGAGTTCATCCGGGTTATGCAGCATGACGAGGTCGAAGTGATCGGTCTGGCAGTTCTTGAGCGAGCTTTCGCACGACCGGCGGAGGAAGTCGTGATATCCCGCCGCAGTTCGCAGAGAGGGATTGGTGAAACGCGGGTAGCCTTTGCTCCCCTCACG
This sequence comes from Devaleraea mollis, assembly GCA_032361265.1. Lineage (NCBI taxonomy): Eukaryota > Rhodophyta > Florideophyceae > Palmariales > Palmariaceae > Devaleraea > Devaleraea mollis. The sequence goes on from JAULCF011164554.1 coordinate 8,385, forward strand.
TTCGCCATCGACGAAGTCGTGTCCCAGCATTCCAACGAGACAGTAGGTATCGCGAGGGTATCCTGAAAGGGCCTCGCCGAGTGCGGCATCGGCTTTCCCTTGGCCGTAGACATCCGCCGTGACGAAGGTCCGGATCCCGGATTCGTAGGCCACCCGGATACATTTTTGGTAGCGATCTTCATCCAGAACCTCGCCAAAGTGCATGTATCGTCCGCCGCTCCAAGTTCCGTAGGCTGTCCTCGTTAAATTCATGGGAGGAATAAGCGTTATGCGCCCGAATCTTTCAAGCGGGAGTTTTTGAATCAAGGCATGAAGCTTGACCATCCCCTTTCAAAAAGGGAAAAGACTCTCGATGCGCGCACTTATTCTTCTGGCTTTAGCCGCCGTCCTTCTCCCCTCCTGTTCTTCATCGATCTCTAGTTCCGGATCCGGATCCGGAAACATGGGGATTCTCCCTCCACCAGACGTTCGCCGCGCTCAGATCGCAGCCGAGCCACGTGGAGACTTCTACTACGGACGTCGATACTACATTAAAAAGACTCGTTTTTGGGGATATCTGCGCAAGCCGGGGCAATCCGCCAACTCCGCCAAGCTCGTCATCTTCAACGAAGCCAAAAAGAGAAACCCAGATCGGCTCCCTGAAGCCGGTAGCGGGAAAAACTACGGATTTGATCAGAACTACGAATACAAAATCTATGGTCGCTACACTGGGCGCACTCTCTATGAGCCAAACAGCAATCAGTTCTTACCCGAGTTTCAGCTGACCAATTATGACCTCGTCTCAACCAGCCCCGGGTGGCTTTTCTCACCTGCTGACCGCTATAATCCGTCAAGCATCACCCTGAAGCCGGGACGCTACTGATCCAGACTTTGTGAAATATTTCACAAAGTCCTTGCGACCCCCGTGGAACGAGAGTTTCATGCCCCTGTCTTAACATGAGCGAGACCACTACTTACGAGGCTCCGGATGCTGCCAATGTGGCAGCAAAAGCCGCAAACGATTACCAAGCGGAGACCGATGACGTCCTCGGCGAAAAGATGACCCTGAATATGGGGCCATCCCACCCGGCTACCCATGGTGTTTTACGTTTGGTCCTAGAACTTGATGGCGAAATCATCGAGAAAGCTGAACCTCACATTGGTTATCTGCATCGCGGCGACGAAAAAATCGCCGAGAACATGCACTACAACCAGTTCGTGCCCTACACGGACCGATTGGACTACTTGGCCCCTCTTGCCAACAATGTCGCCTATGCTTGCGCTGTCGAAAAACTCATGGGCTGGGAGCTTCCTCCCCGTGGACAAGCCCTGCGCGTTCTTTGCTGCGAGCTCGCCCGGATCTCTTCCCACATGCTCGGAGTCGGCGTTTGCGCGATGGACGTGGGAGCCATGACTGTTTTCCTCTACACCTTCGCGGAGCGCGAAAAGATCTACAACTTCTGCGAACAGCTCACGGGAGCGCGTTTCACCACTTCCTACACTCGCGTGGGCGGCCAGATTCGTGACATTCCCGAGGGGCTCGATCAGGACATTCTCAAATTCCTCGATGAGTGTGAAAACACCGTCGATGAAATCGCGGCCCTTCTGAATAAGAACAAGATCTACCTCGAGCGCATGTGCGACGTCGGAGTCATCAGCAAGGAAGACGCCATCAGCTACGGCATGACTGGTCCTAACCTCCGTGCTTGCGGCGTGGCTCGTGACCTTCGCAAGGACAGCCCTTACTTAGGCTACGAAAAATACGATTTCGATATCCCCGTCGGCGAAAACGGTGATTGCTACGACCGCTACCTCATCCGCATGGAGGAGATTCGCCAGTCCATCAAGATCATACGCCAAGTCCTCGCCGACTTCCCAGAAGGTCCCATCAATGTCGTCGACCCCAAGTCCAGCCTTCCTGATAAGGAACGCGTCATGATGTCAATGGAGGAACTCATTCACCACTTCATCGTCGCCACCCAAGGCATCGATGCTCCCGAAGGTGAAGTTTACTTCGCAGCCGAGAACCCCAAGGGCGAACTCGGCTTCTACATTCACTCGAAAGGCGGTGGAGTTCCTTACCGTCTTAAAATTCGGGCCCCGTCCTTCGTCAACCTCGGCATCTGTGCCGATCTTCTCAAAGGCCACATGGTCTCCGATATCCCCGCCATTCTCGGCTCACTCGACTTCGTCATGGGTGAGTGCGATCGCTAAATCCCTCTTATCTCATTCAACCGATTTCTCTCAAGGTGAGCTCCAATATTGAAGTCCCCCGCCCTCATTTGATCGATCGATCAAAGCTGAGTTACATCCGTCCCAACCTTGAATCCGAAGCCATGCCCTCTACGACCGACGCCACAAGTGAAGATTCCGCTCCGTTCAGCGTCCGGAAGCCTAAGATGATTAACCGCGATCATATCGAGTATCTCCGCCCCGAGCCCACCGTGCTCGAGAAAAATGTCCACTCTCCAGTCACACCTGGCTCAGTGAACTTCGAGACCTTCGCCATCTCTCCCGAACTCGAGAAAAAAGCAGACCAGCGCATCGCGCAGTATCCTGCCGATCAAAAACGCTCCGCGGTTCTCCCTCTCCTTCATGAAGTCCAGCATCGCTTCGGCTTCATCAGCCCAGAGTCCATCGACTGGGTTGCCAAGAAGCTCGACATCGCGCCCATCAAGGTCGTGGAAGTCGTCACCTTCTACCCCGGCTTCCGCCAAAAGGCTCCCGGCAAGCTTCACTTCCGCGTCTGCCGCACTCTTTCCTGTGCCATGGGCGGATCTTACGAACTCATGGCTAAGCTTTGTGAAATCACGGACATCGACCGCGCTTCCGCGGACCCTCACAGCGACCCCATCTCAGTTTCTCCCTGCGGAAATTACTCCGTAGAATACGCCGAATGTCTCGCCTCCTGCGGCACCGCTCCAGTTTGTCTCGTCAACGATGACTTCCACGAAGGAATCGTCGCCGACAAGGCCCAAGACCTCATTGCTCAATACAACGGTTAATTAAAACCATGTCTGACATCACCTACCTTCCCGGCAAAGAGCCTCACGCCAACGAGCACCGCCTCATCTTCAAAAATGTGGATCGCCAGGGCTGGAACAGCTCCATCGACACCTACATCAACGATGGCGGCTACGAAATGCTCAAGAAAGGCCTCGGCATGGAGCCAAAGGCCGTGATTGAAGAAGTCAAAACCTCCGGCCTCCGTGGTCGTGGTGGTGCTGGTTTCCCAACCGGAATCAAATGGGGCTTCATCCCACCGAAGAACACCAAGCCAGTCTACCTCATCTGCAACGCGGACGAATCTGAGCCCGGCACTTTTAAGGATCGCTATATTCTTCACCAAGATCCGCATCAGCTCATCGAGGGCATGATCATCTCGGCCTTCGCCGTCGGCGCTCACACCGCTTACATCTACATTCGCGAAGAGTTTCCCGAAGCTGCCATCACTCTCGAAAAGGCAATCGCCGAAGCCCGTGAAAAAGGCTTCCTAGGACAAAACATCCTCGGCTCCGGCTTCGATCTCGAGATCTACGTCCACCGTGGGGCCGCTGCCTACATTTGTGGCGAAGAAACTGGCCTCATCGAGTCACTCGAAGGCAAGCGCCCATACCCGCGCATTAAGCCACCTTACTTTCCTGCCGCAATGGGCCTCTACATGGCGCCCACCATCGTCAACAACGTCGAGTCCCTCTGCCACGTCGTCCACATCCTCCGCATGGGTGGTGAAGAATACGTGAAACTCGGAACTCCTCGGAACTCCGGCACCCGTATTCTCTGCGTCTCCGGTGATGTCAAAAAGCCCGGCTACTTCGAAGTGCAAGTCGGCAAAGTCACCTTCCGTGAACTCCTTTACGACATGTGTGGCGGACCCAAGGATGGACAAACTTTCAAGGCCGTCATTCCCGGTGGCTCATCCTCCAAAATCCTTCGCTGCAACGAATCCTTCAAGATCGGTCGCGGCGACGACGCCAAAGACCTCGACTTCTGGGACCTCCCGCTCGACTTCGATACCCTCGCGGCCGCCGGTTCCATGGCGGGCTCCGGTGGAGTCATCGTGCTCGATGAAACTCGCCGCATCTCTTGGGTCCTAAACAACATCACCCACTTCTACGCCCACGAATCCTGCGGACAATGCACTCCGTGTCGTGAAGGCTCCACTTGGATGAAGAAAGTCTCTGACCGAATCGAAGGTGGCACCGCCACTCCCGCTGACGTCAAGACTCTCGAAGAAATCGCTTACCAAATCGATGGCAAGACCGTCTGCGCCTTCGGTGAAGCGAGCGCTTGGCCGGTCGAAGCAATGATCGACAAATACCGCGAAGAACTCGTCGCTGAAACTTCTGACAAGAACGACTTCAAATCAGCCGAGCGCCTCGAGCAGGAGAAATTCCTCTCCACCTCCGTCTAACCTTCTGAGAATGCTCAAGAAACTCATCGTCATCCTAGCCGCAGTCCTGAGCGCCTCCTGCTCACACAATGTCTTAGTCGTCGATGAATCTGGAACCCCTCTCGAAGACGCCCAGATCCGCCCCCTGACTCGGAGCTTCAACTACCCCGCCGTCGCCACCGATGAGAAAGGCTCCGCCTTCATCCATCAAGACCTCCCCACGATTGAGTCTCTCCTAGTCTCAAAAAAGGGCTACATCACACCTCCCCCAGTTCACTACGACCTCCCCAAGCCCATCACAGTGGTATTGAAGAGCAGATAGTCGTTTGAGATCACTTCCTTACCCGTCGCTTCACCAGTTCATCGGCGACGACCGCAATGAGGAGCACTCCTCCGACGATCAGGAATTCCATGTGGGACTTTAGCCAATCGGCGAGGTTGATCATGTTTTTCAGGACCTGCATGACGGCGGCTCCGATGATGACACCGACAACGGTTCCGGTTCCTCCGCGTAGGCTGCACCCCCCTAGAACGGCGGCGGCGATGGCGTAGAGTTCGTAGAAATTGCCAAAGTCACTCGGCTGGGCAGAGTTGCCATCGAGGATAAAAAGAAGCCCACCCAAGGCGGCTAGGACCGAGCAGATGACATAGGAAAGCGTCACCATACGGTCCGTGTTAATGCCACTGAGGCGCGCTGCTTCCTCGTTGTTTCCGAGGGCGAAGAGGTAACGCCCCCAGATCGTTTTATTGAGAAGGATCCAAGCGAGGACTCCCACCACAAGGAGAAGGAGAAAGGGCATTGGGACGCCAAATTGCTCGGTGATTTGGAGTTTGCCGGTTGCGAGCTTGCGGAACTCGAGGAAGCCAACACCAAATCCCTGCGTCTTATCCTCGGTGAATCCCCGCGTCGCGCCGCGATACATGAGGAGACCACAAAGGGTTACGACGAAGGGTTGGAGTTTCACCTTGGTGATCAAGAACCCGTGCCAAAGGCCAATCGCAATCGCGACGACGAAGGCCATCATCACCGCACTCGTGGGTGACCATTGATGCTGCGTCACGAGCCACGGAACGCCACAGCCCACGAGACAGACCACCGAACCAATCGAGAGATCAATCCCGCCTGTGATAATCACGATGGACACCCCGATCGCGAGGAGCCCATACAAGGCGGTCCGCTTCAGAAGTTGTTCCTGATTATAGGGACTCAGAAAATTATCCCCGATGATGGTCGTGAGAAGGTAGAGAGCGATCAGCGTGATCAGGATGCCTAGGATTTTTTTCATCTTAAGAGTGAGATTGGGTGGCGAGAGTCATGATGGCTTCTTCCGAGAAATCAGCGCGGTCCAGCTGCCCCGCGAGCCGCCCTTCCCGCATCACGAGGACGCGGTCGGCCATGCCCATGATTTCATCGAGCTCGCTGGAGACAAAGAGGACGGCCATGCCCTCTCGTGCGAATTTCTCCATCAGTTGGTAAATTTCTTCCTTCGAGCCGATATCGACGCCGCGGGTGGGCTCATCGAGAAGCAGAACGGTTGGAGAAAGAGCCAGCCACTTCGCGAGCACGATCTTTTGCTGATTTCCGCCGGAGAGAAAACGGGCTTTTTGCCCGGGACCGGGAGTTTTAATCGCGAGCGCCTGGGTCATCTCCTTACAAAGTGTGACTTCGTGCGCATGATTCAGGAAAGGGCCGTTCGCTTCCTTCTTTAGACTAGCGAGACTCGTGTTTTCTTCGACAGTGAGATCTAGAATCAACCCCTTGGCCTTGCGATCTTCAGGAACAAAAGCCAAGCCCATCGCCATTGCCTCACGCGGTGACTTCGGAAGTACGGATTGCACCCTACCCGCGACTGCGGGAGTCATTCCGAAAATTGCTTCAAGGACTTCGCTACGCCCCGCCCCTACCAATCCAGAAATCCCGACAACCTCTCCGACTCTTACCGTCAGATTGATTTCCTCATCTGGATTCGCCTGAGTTCGCAGTCCCGAAACCGTGAGAGCGACCCCGCCAAGCTCATGCGCGGTTCTTTGATAAAGTTGCGAGACATCACGGCCCACCATGAGACGGACCATCGCATCATGAGTCATTTCCTCAGGCCCTAGTTCTCCGACGTTCTCGCCATCTCGAAAGACCACGACACGATCGCTCAGCTCTTGGACCTCGGCGAGACGATGAGAGATATAGATCACACTCACACCCTCTTTTTTGAGATCACGAATCACTTCGAAGAGAGTCTCGACCTCGCCCTGGGAAAGGCTGGAGGTGGGCTCATCCATGATAATGACCTTCGCTTGCGTCGAGAGAGCTTTGGCAATCTCGACGAGCTGCTGCTTTCCCAAACTCAACTCGGAGAGGAGAAGCTCCGGATCAACTTCTAAGCCGACCTTCGCGAGATACTTAGCCGATTCCTGACGGATCGTTTTTTGATCCATCCATCCAAACTTCCGAGGCTCACGGCCAAGAAAGAGATTGGCTCCCACGCTCAGGTTGTCCGCGAGATTGAGTTCCTGATGAATTAACGCCACTCCGGCAGCCTGAGCCTCGGCAACTGAAGCACCTGCGAGAGTCTGCCCCTCCATCGAGACTTCACCTTCATCGGGCTTTTGCACACCCGAGAGGATCTTCATCAAGGTGCTCTTTCCTGCCCCATTCTCGCCAATGAGAGCGACGACTTCCCCAGCCGCGACGTGGAGATCCACGCCCTTGAGCGCCACCACTCCGGGGAAACGCTTGGTGACTCCTTTCGCGACGAGCATTCTACTTGCCCAACTTTACGTTAAGGTCTTTTTCGAACTCCTCGACGCTGTCCTTCTTGATGATACGGGCTGGAATTTCAATCACCCCATTCTCTGGGATCATGCTGGTATCGCCAGTATTGAGAGCGTGGAGAACCTTGATCGCTTGGTAGCCATACTCGTAGGGATTTTGGACCACGGTGCCATAAATCGAGCCGTCCTTAATTCCCGCGAGCGTATTGGAGTGTTCGTCAAAGCTCACGATCTGGATCTGACCGACCTTATTGGCCTGCTTGAGTTCCTCCAGAATCTGCCCGGCATTGTAATCAAAGAGCCCCACCATGACGGCGAGGTTTTGATACTTGGTGAGAGCATCGGCAGCGTTTGCCTTAGCCTTCGGAGAATCGACCCCGTCTAACATGGTATCGAGAACAGTGAATTTTCCGCCCTTCACGATCTGTCCGGGAGCATCGTAGCGAGAAGGATCTTTTTCCCGATCCACGAGATTATCAATCAGACCCTGACGTCGTTGGCGGGAATTGAGCTGGGAAATGTTTCCGATGAAAATAACGACTTCCCCTCCCTCTGGAGCGGCTTCCTTAACCAAGTCACCGGCAAGCCAACCTGCCTCGTAGTTATCGATCCCGATGAAAACTTTACGCTCAGAATCAGGAGCATCCGTGTCCACGGTCACGAGAGGAACTCTCCCCGCGGCCTCATTAATAAATCCAGTCTGGTTGGCAGGATCTCCAGGGGCCATCGCGATTCCATTCACGCCCTTACTAAGAAGGTCCTCGATTTTCACCTTCTGATCAGTGATCGACTCAGGCGTCACGAATTCAAAATCTGCGCCCAACTCCTCAGCGGCATCGGCCCCGCCCTTACGACAGATCTCCCAAAAATTACTGACACTCGGTGGAACCAAAGCGTAGGTCATCTTATCATCGTCTTTTTTTCCGCAACCAGAGAACGCCAAAGCGCCCAATGCTATCGTCGATGCCAAAATCTTTTTCATGAAGGGGAATGAAACCGCTTCCGGACATCAGCGACCAGCAGAAAAGTGGGTAATCCAAACCGTATCGAACCCGCTCAGGAGATTTCCACCAAAATCTGCTCGAGCCTCTCATCGCTCCCATGCTCCTTACACCACGATCGAATCTCAGACATATCCAGATCGTCGGTTCCTTGAACAATGAGCACATCTCTCGCATCGAGGAGGTCTTTCTCTCTCGCCCATCTCAATTTTTGAACCACCACATGTTCAGCGCGCGGAACCCAAACCTTCCTCTCGAGAGTTGGCAGCTCGATTTCCCGACGTTCCGCGAATTGAGCTTTTACGAAGGGATCATCAAAAACTTCGAAGAGTTCCAAAAGATAGTAAGGCGACTCTATGGTCCGCCCCACGTGCCGCCTTCCCCAGGTCAGGGTGTCAAACTCTACTTGCTCACGAAAAGCCACCTTTGGCTTTAATCGGTCAATGACACGAAACAAAGAACTCTGGGGCTCGCCAGAAAGAACCAGATCAACATCCTTAGTAGATCTCGGCACGCCATAGATATTCGTCGCAAAAGCCCCAGTGAGCATCACCTCGACGCCTTCTTCGTCGCAAGCCTCAATCGCAATCCGAGCAAGCTCAAAGATCGTCACAATTGCTCTGGGGGAATCGTTGTGTATCGCCCTTTGTCTTCGATATCGCGAAGGCGTTGCAACTGTTGATCGACGACTAACCACCCCTCTTCCGGATCTGATAAATTCTTCAAACTCATCACTCCCGCATGCATCCGTTCGAAAACCTCAGTGGTGAGATCAAAACCTTCCTGTAACTTTTCGGACGGGGTCATTCCCCGCGCCCGCAGCACCTTGTCTCGGTAAATTTCATCTTGGACAGACTTCAAGTCGTCCCCCTGATCCAGCTCACTTTTCATGGTCCTGCGACACTCTACAACGGCTAGAGAGATATTTTCAACTGCCGATTAGTCCCTACGCCTAGCGAAACTGTCCAGCTTCCTCCGAAAAATGGTAGTCCGCTTCAGCAAGACGAGCCACGAGCACGGCCTCTTCCAGTCCATGCGTTTTACACAGATCATCGAGCGAGCTCGCATTGTTCCGGAGTTCGGTATTGACCAGACCGACAAGGAGGTGTGGATCCATGGTGGCAAAGGTTTGCAGGTTCATCTCGGCGCGAGGAATAAGGGGGAATCGGGTTGACAGCGAGCCTCTTTTCAAGCAACAGAAAGCCCGCACGGCGTCGGTAACGTCGCGCACCCTAACTTTTAAGGGCATCCCATGAAAAAAGACATCCATCCTGACTACCATCCCGTAGTCTTCGCAGACATGACCACCGGTCACCGTTATATCACCCGTTCCACTGCTAAGTCTGCTAAGACTGAGGAGATCGACGGAGTTGAGCATTTCGTGATTTCGATGGGCCTCACCGCCGATTCTCACCCCTTCTACACTGGTCAAAGCACCTTCGTGGATACAGAAGGACGTATCGACAAGTTCCAAAAGCGTTTCGGCGCCGTCAAGCGCGTCAAGAAGCCCACTCGCGGCGACTCGTAGGATTCTTTTTATCCTTTTCGACAAAGGCGGCTCTTTCGAGAGTCGCCTTTTTCATGTACAAAACTCCCCATGGACGAAGCTCTCGAAAAACTCCTCCCAGCGATCGAAGAACAACTGGCCTCACCAGAGACTCCCTACGTCAAGGAAACCTACGACCGCATCCTGGAAGAACCCGACATCGAGGAAGAAGAGGCCAAATCCATGCTCGCCTTCTGCCTCGCCGATGAGATCGAAGTCATGATGGCGACCAAGCGCCCCTTCGATACTGACCGCTATCAGATGCTACTCAGCCTTCTCCCGGTGATGCCGGAGGGACGGTGATGACCAGACTCCCAACCTCGCTGTCGGCCAAGCTCATAAATCTCGACTTATGACATTTCCCTCTTCTGAAATCGCCGCTAAGTAAGGGCGTGCTTTTCGACAACCGTATCGCCGACCTCCGCGCTAAACTAGCGCGACATAATCAGCTCTACTACCAGGACGCGACCCCGGAAATCTCGGACGCCGACTACGACCGCCTCTTTCGAGAACTCGAGGATTTAGAAAAGGCCAATCCAGATCTCCACGATCCCAATTCTCCCACCCAACGGGTCGGCGGCGCTCCGCTCGACTCCTTCAAACAACGCCCGCATCTCCTACCGATGCTCTCAATCGATGACCTCTTCGCTGACCTCGAAGTCGCTGATTTCTTCAAGCGCCTCCAAAAAGGCCTCAAGCTCGAAACCATCCCCCTCACCGTGGAGCCAAAGATCGATGGCGTCGCCTGCTCCCTCGTCTACCGCGACGGAGCGCTCGCATACGCACTCACTCGCGGAGATGGCACACGCGGTGATGACATTTCTCAAAACGTCCGCACCATTCACAGCATCCCTCTCACCTTAGAAGACGCCCCGCCTCTTCTAGAAGTCCGCGGAGAGATCTTCATGCCCTCCGCAGGCTTCGCCAAGCTAAACGAACAACGCGAGGAAGACGGCCTAGATACTTTTGCAAACCCCCGAAACGCCACCGCAGGCAGCTTAAAATCGCTCGACCCAAAAGCCGTCGCAGCCCGGCCTCTCGCCTTCCTTGCCCACGGAATCGGAGCGCACGAAGGCACTGACCTACAAAACGAAGATGACTTCCGCAAGCTCCTCACAGCCTTTCAAGTGCCACGTAACTCCCCAATCTGGCACGTCTCAACTCTCGAGGAAGTCCTAGCCGCAATCCGCGAACTTGGGGTCGCTCGCCACACAATCGGCCATGGAACAGATGGAGCCGTCATCAAGGTCCTCGACTTCGATCAACGTAAAACGCTCGGCTCCACCGCTCGCGCCCCACGCTGGGCCGCCGCCTTCAAATACCCCCCCGAACAGCAGGAAACGCTCCTCAAAAACATCACGATCCAAGTCGGCCGCACCGGAGTCCTCACCCCCGTCGCCGAGCTCACCCCAGTCCTAGTCTCTGGCAGCACAGTCTCACGTGCCACCCTCCATAACCAAGAAGAGATCGAGCGCAAAGACGTCCGCATTGGCGACACGGTGGTCATTGAAAAAGCGGGAGAAATCATCCCCTCCGTCGTCCAAGTCGTCCTAGCCAAGCGCCCCACCGACGCGCAGCCCTACCATCTCCCCACCGTCCTCAACCACCAATGCCCCTCCTGCCACGCCCCGATCGAAAAAGCCGATGGCTTCGTGGCGTGGCGTTGCGTGAACTTCGAATGTCCTGCCCAAGCCGTCACCGCCATCACTCACTTCGCAGGACGTAAGGCGCTGGATCTCGATGGCCTCGGTGAATCAGTCGCCATCAAGCTCGTAGAAACCACGCTCGCAGCGTCCCCGCTCGATCTCTTCAGCCTCACTATCGAGGACCTCGCCACCCTCATGCTCGACCCAGCGAAGTCAGCCGACGGTCTGATCAGATCAAAGGAACGCCGCTTCGGAGAAAAGCGCGCCACCACCCTCATTCATTCCCTCAACCGCGCCCGCACCGAGATGCCGCTCAGTCGCTGGCTCTACGCAATGGGTATTTCACAAGTCGGTGAATCGTCATCCCGCGAGCTTTCCCGCCTTCACGAACAACTCAGCGACATCCCTGATTCCCAGATCGTCTCCGACCTCGCAGATCTCCCCGACTTCGAAGAACTCCAGAAATCAAAGCGCAAAAAGGAACACCACCCGCGTCTCAAAGACTACAAAATCGATGACAACCTCGGACCCGTCGCGGCCCAACACCTCCGCGCCTTCTTCAAATCCGAAGCCGGCCAAACGGTCCTCTCAAAACTCTCACACCTCGGGATCGATCCAAAATCCGACAACTACGCCCCGGATCCTGACGCCGCCACCGAAGGCCTCCCCCTCGCCGGCAAAACCTTCGTCATCACTGGCACCCTCTCTGCCCCACGCCCCGACTTTAAAAAAATCATCGAAGCTCACGGAGGTAAAGTCAGTGGTTCCGTCTCCGCCAAAACCGACTACCTCCTCTCCGGCGAAGGCGGCGGATCGAAGAAGACTAAAGCTGAATCACTCGGCGTCACCGTCATCGACGAAGTTCTCTTAGACGAAATGATCTCATCCTAACTAAGCACTTGGCTGATTTAGTCGTTTAGTCAGCTTAAAAAAGGAGCTATGTTTCACTATGCACAAAAACCTCCCCCTCATCGGGATTGTTTCATCTCTAACCTGGCTGAACGCATCTCCAGTCATCAACGAGATCCACTACAACAACGATGACAATACGATTCGAAATGAGTTTGTAGAGCTCTTTAACCCCGATCCCATTACGGTCGATCTTAGTGGATGGGAACTTGATGGTGCGGTGCGCTTCACGATACCCCATGGCACCAGCCTTCTTCCTGGTGGCTACCTCGTTATCGCGGAAGATCCAGCCACAATCTCAAGTGAATTCGGAGTCACCGCGATTGGGCCCTACGATGGAGGCCTGAATAGTGACGGTGAATTATTACAGCTCCTCGATGCTCTCGGTGGTCAAATCGACCGAGTCGATTACGGTATCGGCTTCCCTTGGCCCACTCGCGCAAAAGGTAAGGGCAGCTCCATGGAACTAATTAACGCCTCCCTCGATAACGATCTTGGCAGCTCATGGCGAAGCTCAGGCATTGGCTTCAGCGGCGCCAAACAAGTCTTCATCCCTCAAAGCTCCATCTGGAACTATCGTAAAGGAACCAGTGAAGCTTCCACACCCATTCATGACTGGACTGCTCTTGCCTTCACCGAAGACGCTAGTTGGGAATCCGGCACTACACCCATTGGACGCGGCGAGCCTAGCTTTGTAGTCACAGAACTCCTCGATGCTCAAAACGGCTACGCCAGCGTATTTTTGAGGAAGAAATTCACCCTGAGCGAAGCTCCTCCTTCATCCGTCCTACTCAAATTACTCTATGACGATGGAGTCATTATTTGGTTCAATGGCGCCGAAGTCTTCCGCAGCGACTCCGTCGATCCCGGCATCATCGACCACCAAGGTAACGATCCTTCAAACGTCGGCGGCAATGCCCTCGCCGTCGGTAGCCACGAAAAAAACGGCTACGAAAAGTTCACCATCGGAGGAACCTCCGAGCTCCTCCAAACCGGAGAAAACGTCATTGCCGTGCAACTTTTTAATGCCGCTATTGGCAGTAGTGACATTCTTTTTGACGCCATTCTCGAAACTCCAGCCCCCTTTAGCGAACCTGCACCACCCACTCCGGGAAAAGCGAACGGCTCCTCAACCGGCACTCCACCAGCCAATATCAGGCAAGTTACCCACGATCCCGTCAGCCCCACTTCGTTCGATCTAGTCACGATCAGCGCAAAAATCACAGACCCCGATGGCATCGAAAATGTCACCCTCAGCTACCAAGTGGTCACCCCAGGCTCCTACATAAGAAAAACCGATGCCGCCTACGAGCAAGGTTGGTCTGAGATTGAAATGACCGACGACAATGCTGACTCCATCTACCTCGCTGAAATCCCCGCCCAGAATCACCGCCACCTTGTGCGATACCGCATTTCTATCAGCAATGCCCTTGGAGTAGTCATCACCGTTCCCTTTGACGATGACGAACAACCCAACTTCGCCTACTTCGTCTATGACGCCGTCCCCACCTGGATGGGCGCCAGTACCCCTGGAAGCTCTCCAACCGAAACCTTCACGTCAGAAGTCCTCGAAGAACTGCCAACCTACCACCTCATCTCAAACGCCACTGACGTCACGAACAGCCAATATACAAGCAACTCTGATGGCGTCCACATGCAAGGAGCACTCGTCTATGACGGAAAGGTCTACGACCACATCGAGTTTGAAAATCGCGGTGAGGCATCCACCTACCAAAGCGGAAAAAACAAGTGGCGATTCCATTTCAATCCCGCTCGCGATTTCGAAGCCCGTGACAACTGGGGCAAAAAATATGAAAGCACTTGGGACATTTTAAATTTTGACGCCTGCGCCTCTCCTTGGGCACCCGTCCACCGTGGTATGGCCGGAGTCGACGAAGCGAGTTCCTACCGCCTCTTCGAGCTCGCTGGCATTCCCAGCCCCCGTACGCACTACGTTCATTTCCGAGTCATCGATGACACTGCTGAATCAAGTAATAATCAATACAACTCCGATCTCTGGGGTCTCTACCTCGCCGTAGAGCACCCCGATGGAGCCTTCCTCGACAATCGAAACCTTCCGGACGGCAACGTCTACAAAATCGAAAGAGGTGCTGGTGATAGAAAACACCAAGCAAACGACCAGCCAGCAGACATCTCCGATTGGAACACTTTCAGAGCCTCCTCCGGGAGCACTCAGAACGAAGCCTATTGGAGATCAAACATGAACCTCTTCTCCTACTATACCTTTCGGGCGGGAAATCGTGTCACCGGAAACGTTGATGTCCGTGAGGGCTCCAACCACTACTTTTATAATGACCCATCATCCGGTTGGACCGTCATGCCATGGGACCTTGATATGATGTTCATTCCCGAAACCCACTGGAGCGGCACGATTCAACAAAAGATCTGCCTCAACGTCCCTGCGCTTGCGGTCGAATATCGTAACCGAGCGCGCGAAATGTTCGATCTTCTCTGCACCGATAACTCGATAGACGGAGGCCAGATGGCCCAGCTGATCGACGAATACGCACAGATCGTCAACCCCGCTGGCCAAGCTCAGACTTGGTCCGATGTAGATGAATACATGTGGAACTTTAATCCGCGAACCACAGGAAACGCCAACACCCATTCCGGACAAGGAAACCATAAAGGGAACTGGTTCCACACACCCTTTGTCGATTCACGAAGAGGCGGAACCTACACCCGTACCCTCAGCTCTTCCGATCACGAAGGCTCGATGGAATACCTGACCAACTACGTCACCGACACCTTCACCGGAGGCAACTGGACTCCCGGAAATGGTCAACAAGATGGCTACGGCTACGAATTCCTCAAACGCGATGCTACCGACACCGCAATCCCCGACACCCCAACGATTACTTACACCGGTGAAGCTGGCTTCCCAACTTCCAAGCTCAGTTTCGAAAGCTCCGCCTTCTCTGACCCTCAGGGCAGTGGCTCCTTCGCAGCCATGGAATGGCGCATCGGTGAAATCGACGCCAGCCCCGGCCAAGCGAACGTTTACGAAATCGAAGAAAACTGGACCAGCGATGAGATTACAACCTTCACCGCAAGCAGCTTCCCACCAGCCTCAGCAGTAAAGCCGGGCAGGACTTACCGAGCGCGCGTCCGCCACCAGGACACGAGTAACCGTTGGAGCCATTGGTCTGCACCGATCCAGTTCATCGCAAGTA
Organism: Devaleraea mollis; assembly: GCA_032361265.1. Lineage (NCBI taxonomy): Eukaryota > Rhodophyta > Florideophyceae > Palmariales > Palmariaceae > Devaleraea > Devaleraea mollis. The sequence goes on from JAULCF011164554.1 coordinate 23,822, forward strand.
CACCTGATATTGATCGTCTTCAACAGAACCTCGTGATCAGTGAGATCATGTATAATCCCGACGGTGATGATGGCTCTGAATTCATCGAACTCTTTAACCAAGGCAGCTCTGTCCTTGATTTAACCAATGTCCGCTTCACAAAAGGCATCAACTTCGACTTTGTATCCGGTACTGCCCTAGCTCCTGGGGCCTACATTCTCGTAGTGAAAAACACCGCCGCCTTTGAAGCGAAGTACGGAACTGGGCTCCCTCTCGCTACCGGTCAATATGATCTCGGAAGCCTCCGCAATAGCGGTGAAGAACTGAAACTCGCATTGGGCACAATCGCGATTCATGAGTTCACTTACGACGATGACGCTCCCTGGCCGGCAGCAGTCGACGGTGCAGGTTTCTCTCTCGTCCTTTCCCACACCAGCGATCACAGCAGGGAAGATCCACTAGACCCACTAGGACATGGCATAGCTTCAAATTGGCGAGCCAGTGATACTTTCGATGGTTCTCCTGGAACCAGTGACCCCACCGCCGCACTCGTAGGATTAGCTAATACTGACCAAGATGGAGACGGATTAGATGCACTTATGGAACATGCTTTAGGCACATCCGACACAAGCTCAAATCCAAGCCCACTTGTTGTCACGGTCTCCGGTGACCAAGCGAGTCTCACCTTCCCAGTGAATCCCTTAGCTGATGATATCTCTTACCTTGTCGAAACTAGCCACGATTTAGAAACTTGGGCCATCTTAGAGAACCTAAGTGCTCAAACTTCGTCATCCAAAACATTCACCATATCACTCGGCTCACCGGTGCAGAAATATTTTTTCCGACTCCGTGTCCAGAAAATCACTGCGGTGCCTAGGTAATCTTCACAATTACTCTAGTAAATCAGGCCGATTTTGCTTTGTCCGCAAGATCGCATGCTCCGCTTTCCACGCTTCGATCTTAGCATGATGACCGGAGAGAAAAATTTCTGGCACCTTCAAACCTCGGAACTCAATCGGCTTCGTATAAGCTGGGGCCTCTAGCAAATTAGGATCAGAAAACGATTCATCAACCGCTGAGCGAGAATCACCCAGCGCGCCAGGGAGCAAACGCACAACCGCATCCGTCACGACCGCCGCAGCAATGGCACCGTTTGTCAAAATGTAGTCACCGATCGAAAGCTCAAGATCGACTAACTCATCGATGACCCGATGATCGACCCCTTCATAGTGACCACAGAGGAAGATAATGTGCTCCAGCCCCGAAAGTTCACGGGCCAATTCCTGTTTAAAAACTCGGCCTTGTGGCGTGAGTAAAATCACCGTCGTCTCCGGCGTGCGGAGTTCCTCGATTGCCGCGAAGATTGGCTCGGGCTTCATCAACATTCCCTGGCCTCCACCGCAGAGGTAGTCATCAGTTTTGAGATGCTTTCCAGTCGCCCATTTCCTTAAATCGTGGGCACTAATTTCCACCAAGCCGGCCCCTTGAGCCCGTTTCATCATACTCTCACTGAGAGGCGCCAGCGCGATCTCAGGAAAGAGGGTGAGAATATCGATACGCACTTCTACTTTACGATGACGGGTGTTCCGATCTTTGCGTTTTCAAAGAATTTCACCGCCATTTCCTGCGGCATGCGCACGCAACCGTGAGAGGCGGCATAGCCAGGCAGATGACCGACGTGCATTCCAATGCCACCATTGAAGCGCATGAAGTAAGGCATCGGAGCGTTTTCAAACACCTGCCCTGCTTTTGCACGATGTTTCCGCGTGTCAGCATCTGCATTCACGATTTGGCCAGTCGTCTTATCACGGATCACGCCATAGAGTGACGACTTATGATTCGGGCTCTTTTGGCTGATTTTATAAGTTCCAGATGGTGTGGTATGGGTCGATTTCCCGGTGGAAATAGGAGACATGCCTACGATCTGGCGGCCTTTGTAAAAGTAGGCCTTCTGTTCATCACGAATGATCTTGATGGAAGGCGAGCCACTCACGGAGTCACCATCCCAGAAGCCGCGTTCATGGGCCATCGGTTGACGTGCGCCGGTAGGCGCGGCCGAGCGAAATGCGGTGAGGTAACCGCCACCTCCCCCCCCTCCCCCCATAGAGGCGAGAGGATTGGAGCAAGACGGAAGAAGAAACCCGAGGGGGAGAAAAAGAAAAAGTGCCTTCATGAGCTAGTTTGATTTCTGAAAGTATCGCGGAATTCACGCCGGGGTCAAGAAGCCGGATTTCGATGTAAAAGCGCTGCGAAGGCGCCATCGGTCTGATCTTTAAACGGTAGGATTTGCTGAGAGCCTCCGAGAGTGAATTCAGGATTCTGTTCCACGAAACGGGTCACGAGGTCGATGTTCTCTGCGGGGTCGATGGAGCAGGTGGAATAAACAAGGCGCCCGCCCGGCTTCACACAGAGCGCGGCCTCACGGAGAATGTCATTTTGAATGACGAGGAGTTTTTCGATATCGACCTTTTGCAGGCGCCAGCGAGCATCGACGCGGCGGCGGAGCACTCCGGTATTGGAGCACGGAACATCCAGCAGGATGGCATCAAATGAATGATGGAGGTCCGCGGGAGCGGGTTGTGTCCAATCGTGTTGCGTGACTTCGGCGATCTGAACTCCGCAGCGTTCGAGATTTTCATGGAGGCGCGGTAGGCGCTTTTCATTTGAGTCCATGCACACGAGACGACCTTCATTTTTCATGAGACCCGCTAGATGGATCGCTTTCCCACCTGGTGCGGCGCAGGCATCTAGGACCGTCTCGCCAGCTTGAGGAGCGAGCAGCTCAGGAGCGTGCGAAGTCGAAGGGTCCGTAATGTAGTAGTGTCCCGTCTCCACGGCCTCTCGCGCATTGGTAGGCTCGGGAGCCCCTTCTGGTGGAGGGTTCAAGAGATTAGGACGGTAAAAGGTCTCGGCGGGTTGGTTATTCCAATCCATCAGAGCCACCGTATTTTCTAGACCATAAAGTTTTTTCCAACGCTTCCAGAGCCAGTGCGGGTGGGAATACTGAATCGCTAATTCGACATCAGGAAGCTCGCGGAGCATCCGTGCTCTAAAATGAGCAGCCTTACGAAGAACCGCATTGATCAGTCCCTGCACTGGCTTGCGGGCACATTCTACGGTTTCAAAAATGGCGGCGTGATCCGGGATTCGTAGGATGAGGAGTTGAAAAAAGCCGACGCGTAAGACATCTCGGGTTTCCGCATCAATCTTGCCTTTTCGGAACTGGCCGATCCAGTGGTCAAGAAGACTACGGTTACGCAACACTCCAATGAGGATTGCCTTGAAGAGAGCCCGATCTTGGGATGAGAGATGATTACGCTCGGCGTGCCTCTCAATCAATGAGTCAGCATAGACGTGCCCCTTAGCCCACGCACGGAGAGCTGAGACGGCGGCGCGACGAACATTTTTTCCTGCTTTTGCCATAAGTTATTTTAGTTAGGAAACTGCGGTGGCGATTTGGCCCCATTCTTCCTCAAGTGTGATCTTGGCGGCAGGCATTTCCTGACCAGCCCTGTGATACCAGTAGGAGGCATTTCCTAAATCGCCTTCTTCCCGGTGAAGGTAGGCGTGGATCCAAGCACCCGCAGGATCTGGAACATCTTCACAAAGATCATGGGAAGCATCCCAGCGGCCTGCCTTGGCCAGCCAAAGGGCCTGCTGCGCCAAAGAGAGTCCCGAGGGAGGCTCGGAATCAGATTGTGTAGATTGTGTGAGTTCCGCAGCGGTCATGTAGGGAGGGTCTTGCCAAAAATGCCAAAGAAAGAAAGCCGGAACTCAAGAGCAAGGCCTATTGGTCGAGTGAAAAAGTCAAACGGAGGAAGTTCTGGCCAGCTTGAGAGCTGATCATCAACCCTTCTTCTGCCGTCTCGAAAGCACCCGGAATCCAATTGATGAGATTGCTCGAGATCTCCAGCCCAAGGGTGGCGTCTGGGCGACTTGGCAATTCCATCAGCGGAATCAGAAAGCCCTCTGCAGAGGCTTGCAGAGAAATCTCTTTCCGAGAGGCCCGCAGGGTGGGATCAGTTCCTAGCAGATATTCGGCAAGCTCACTGAGACCATCCCCGTCCGAGTCCCCGCTGAGGGGAACGCTCTCACCAAAAAATCCGAACACCCATTGATTGATGCCAAATAGATCGGTGATGGTGAGGGTCTCACTGACTTTTCCCCCGGGGGCAAAGCCCGGCTGATCTGCCGGAATTGTCAAAATCAGGGTCTCATCTCCTTCTGCTAAATCATCACTCGCGGCCGTGAGTGGGATCGCCACACTTTGCTGGCCCGCGGCAAGAGTAACCTCCAAGCCACCCAGAAAATCATCGCCATTCGCGCTACCACTGCTTTCCAAGGTCACCGCAAGCGACTCAACCAATGGCAATTCACTGGAAAGTATCAGCACCGCGTTTTGTGAGGGATCATTTTCATCGAGAGATCCGTTTTCCAACTCCAGATTGAGAGCCGGTCGATGAAACTCACAATTATCGATTGCTAATTCAAACTTCACATTATCGACCCACCAGCCATCGCTGGACGACGAGCCATCATGAACCAAGCGCCATCGCAAACGCACGGTTTCACCTGCCCACTCCGAGGGGAACTTCACGGTTGTCAGGACAAATTCTGTCAAATTTGCGGACCATGCGCGTCGCCCGGCAATCGCGGAATCAAAGTCCGTCCGGATCGTGCGATTATATCCCCCGGTCACTACGGTGAGCGGATCCTCGATCACATCAAACCAAGCCCCGTCATTCCTGGATGCTTCTAGCACCGCTCCATCAAAACCAACTTCAGTCCGATACAAATGCTCGAAACTGAGCGTCCCGCCATCAGAAGTCAGCTCCAAGGAGGGCGAAATGAGCCAAGCCTCAGAAATACTTGCGACCCCTGCCGAAAAGGCCGAACGGAGAGCCGAAGCAAAGCGTGATGAAACAGGGTCCCAAGCAACTCCTGCCCCGCTCTCAACAGAAGTCCAATCTGCAGGAAGATCGGAAGAGCCATCGAATTTCTGCTCCATTACAACGGGCCTTAGAACCTCCCCCAGCCGGATCATCTTCTCAAAGGTCAACAGCACTCCAGAGTCATCTGCGATTTCAAAGTTAAGCGTCGCAAAGTCGCCGCATTCGCCAAGCGCTCCATAGACCACTTCTACCAATCCCATCTCGTCACCATCAATCGCGGGTGCAATCTCACTCGAAAAAATCGAGACATTAGAGGAGCCTACCACGGTCACAGTGAGTGGACCGGTCGAGAGGACGCCATCATTCACGATCTCGATCGCCAGCTTCACCGTCTCATTGGCATCTAGCCTCCCATTCTTCACCGATCCTGATTCCGCGAGAACCAGACTCTCACGCTCCTCCAGTGCCGCTTCAGGGTCCCGATCCCCGAGACGAAAATCCACTCGGTAGAGCTGAGCGGCATTGGAAGTATCGCCACTAATTTTCACGAAATAGAGGCCATCCTTTTCGATCTCGAATCGATCGATTTTCTCAACCTCCCCCTCGGCTTGAAAATCTGATGTCGCCAAAACAGTGACCCCATCAGGATCGATCACCTCCAGCCGGAGGTTGTGAATTGCGTTCGAATCAAAATTCACCCCTTGGGAGCAGCCATCAATCGTGCCCCCTCCTTCCAAGTAGGTCCCCTCACCGGGCCTGACCGCGACCGTGAGCTTTTGCCTCCTTAACGCTTGGATCCTGAAATAATCGCGATCTGTATTATCGTCGATACTCAGCCTTTTGTATTGGAGGGTCTCGTCTTCAGTTAAAATCACGAGGGTTGCGTTATTCACCGAGTCATTATCTTTCACAGGCCCATCAACCTCGAGACGATCTCCGTAAAGGCGCTGAAGCGACTGATGTTCATCAAATCTCGGGCCTCGAAAGTTTCTCGTTAAAATAGGTTCTAGAAGCTTTGTCTCATTGACGGGGCAGACATGGGCCAGGCCCAAGCTATGGCCCAGCTCATGGCCAATCGTATTGAAAAGCAACACAGAAGAGGACGAGGTATTTTGGAAGACGTTGTCCGATGAATCAAAAACCATATCGCCATGGTCAGGACCATAGGCAAAGGCCAACGTCCCACTATTCCCATCGATCGCGCGTGCTGAAATACGGATATCCCCACGGACTCCTAGCTCACCCCTCGTAAACCGATCCATCGTCGCTCCGTCGTCATTTGATTCGTAGCGTAACGTGACACCACAGGTCGCGGCCATCGCATCAAGCGAATCCTTAAACAACGGAAACCAAGGCTGCTCAACCGCAGGTCCGGTCGTGGATCCACCATAAATCGAGGCGATCCACGTTCTGAAATCAGAAGGAGCATTCACTTGTCCCGTGGAGCCGGGTGCGGAAGTCCCATCAGGAACGATGCTCCAAGTGACGGTCACTGGCTGGCCTTGGGTTCCGACTGATCCCCCATCCGTCGCAGTGCGCTCCCACCTACCGGACCTAAAAAACTGATTCGCAAAAAGCGCAAACTCACTCCCTACCATCCCCGTTAATTTTTCCACCTCGTGGAATGCCGCCGCCTTCTCCTTTGAAACATTCTCCCCCCAGCAAAGCCAAGGTTGATCGCCGGCTTCCGGCGAAGTTAGATCCGTAACGTAGGACCGTAAAAGAGCATGATCCTTAGCCGTCAGCCTTGCCAATAGAGCTGGCCTAATCTCTGCTAAAATCTCATCAACAATCCTCCCTTTTTTTTCCAGAGCCGGACCCTGCACGCTTTCGGCTCGTCTCTCATCCCGTAATTTCTCCTGTAACCTTTGGGGGCTTAAGAGAGGCCTCTGAGGAGGCTGCCCCGGAGAAGAACTCTCCAAAGAAAATGATCGAGACTCCGGCTGAGGATTCTCCGTGTGCCGCCCACTGCTTAAGACGTTCTCAACCTCCTCCGTCCCCGGCTCTGATCCCACTTTGAAGGCCAACCAAAGAAGAAGAATGGGGAGAATAAGAACGATCAAGCGAGGCATAAGTCAGATAGGATTGGGTGGCTAGAGTAGGATGATGTGAAAACCCTCCTTCATCGATCAGAAAATCCAAAGGTTGTCAGAACACAATCTCCATGTTCATTCTTAATCGTATAAATGATGGAAGATCCAATCGAGCCCATGGGCCAACCCCGCCCGCCAAAACACCCTCGTGTCCGCATGGCGATCAAGCCCTTCCTTGCAGGTATGGCCACCGTCATCCCAGTTCTCGCGACCGGCTGGATTGTCGTTTTAGTCTTTCAACTTCTCCACAAGATCGGGCTAGCCATCATCAACGGTTTTTTAACCACACTCAACACCCTCAGAGGAGCTCATCAAGGATCACCTGAGGCTTGGACCCTAGACGGGTTTCCGGGCGACGACTTCCTATGGCTTCTCATCCCCTTAGCACTTCTCTTCCTAGTCGGAATCGCGGTCACTAATCGTCCCGGAAAGAAAATCACGCGTTGGATCGATGACACCATGGTCCGCATCCCTCTTTTTGGCGTCATCTACGCAACGATCAAACAATTTGTCGATGCGGTCCGAAACCTAGGCGGACCCCAGAAATTCAAAGGCGTAGCCTTTGTGGAATATCCAAGCCCCGGATGCCGTTTAATCGGCTTTATCACCGGAAATTTTCAGGACCCCCAAACCAGAAAAGCGACCACCTCCATCTTCATTCCCACCTCCCCGAATCCCATGACAGGCTTTGTCGTCCTCATGGATGACGACAAGGTCTTTAAGAGCTCCATGACCCTTGAAGAGGCTGGCAAGATGATCCTATCTGCAGGGCTGGTTGCACCCGCCTCATTCGCCAATAAGGACAGCGATCCCACCCACTAGCACCCCCGGCCTTACTCGGGGTTTACCGCCCGTAATCCCTGTAAGCGTTTCCCCTCAGCTTCCCATTGAAGCTGAAAATCCGTCTTAGGATAGAAAAACTCATCCTCTTCCCAGGTCAGTCTTTTCAGGCCCTTAAAGGCGTCTAGGTGCTCTTCACACCATTCAAAATATTCGTCATGGTCGGTCTTAAAGAGAAGTTCGCCCCCTGGTTTTAACACCTTGACCATCGCCTTCAAAAAAGGCTCTTGGAAAATCCTCCTCCGGTGATGCTTTGCCTTCGGCCATGGGTCGGGACAGAGTAAGTGAAGTCGATCAATACAGCTCTCCGGCAGGAGCCACTCTAGCGTATAGAGGCTCTCGAGCCTCAACACCCGGACGTTTTTAAGGCCACGTTTCTGCGCCCCCCGGCACACCTTACGGACCCGCCCTAGCAAACGCTCAATCGCGATGAAGTTCCGATCAGGATAACGCTCCGCCATCTCCAAAGTGAACTTCCCATCACCACATCCCAAATCAATTTCTATCGGTCCTGCTTGCGTAAAAAAGCTCGCAGGATCGATCTCCGAAAAATAATCAACTGGGACCAATTCATTGGGCTCGGCGGGGCGCACTGTCGTCGTGTGGGGAACCATGGGGCCGTATCTTACTCAAACTTCTGATAAAGACCACCGTAACTCAAAAATGGCTTATCGGCATTGGTCGTGCGGGCATCGAACCGCCGAATAATCGACGATTCAGGAAACTGCGGATTGTTAGAAAAACGATTGGAGTCAAAGTGCAGAGTTAGCTGATCGATGTTTAGGGGTCCCTGCACATTACTGAACGTGAGGACCCCCCTGTAGGGTCCCTGGCTGAAGTCATAGGTCGCAGAGAAAGCCCCCCCCCCCTTTGCCGAGACTACAATGGGATCTTGGCCCGCCGTCGTCTGTTCGACCTCCATATCGATTTCATAAGTCCCCACCAAACCGTTCACAATCGTTTCATCAAAGACCAAGCTAAGCGATCCTCGACCATTGTCGGATGTGACATTAAAGCCAAATCGAGCCCCTTTGAAATCAATATCTTGCGAATACCACACCGGAATATTTGTCGCAAACCCCTTCACGAATAATTTTGGCGTAAACATCATGACTTCCGTCAGATCTGTCAGGGTAGGACCCAGCGTCGTCGGCGGCTGTCCCTCAATCGTGCCTCCCGTGTATGTGATGAGATTCGGGCTGCTGTAGAGGATGGTTTGCGAACTCGGCCGCCATGGCGTCACCAGTGAAAACTGCGATCCTACCCGCGCGATATCGAGGCAAAGCGGCTCGATCGCCCCCGGCATTCGTGCCTGCTGGAAGCCCTCAAAAAAGGCCGCCGAAAGCACCCCGGTACCTCTGCGAATCTTAATCTCACTAATCACCATATCCGTCATGGGCTCTTGATCCACCGTTGTTCCAGTGTTCGCTATCGCGTTCACGACCAAGCGTCCGGCATTTTGGACCACTCTCCCAAATGCCGTAAATCGGCCATTCAAGCTCGGGTCTCTTAAGGTGGTGATGAAAAACCGACTTCCATTGCGGTTCGGCCCCAGAGTATCCATCGCTAAGATGTAAGTATCGTTGAAAGGCGTCCCAAAGGGGGCGCTGGGAATATTAGGATTTCGCAAAACCTCATCCTGAAAGTGATACCCCGGATGCTCCAGAGGTGACCGCGTCATGCTGCCCGCATAAAAGCGCTTTCCAGTTACGACCCGGTTGATCACGAGCCCCCGATACATAGGAGCCGGCTTTACTTTTTGATCGCGCGCATCCAGCCACGGCCGCGGGTAGCGCAGAGTGATCCGATAGCGGAGCGGGTTCGAACTCACCAAAGCGAGCCGGATCCGATCCTGCCCCGTAATGTCTGCATAAAAGTTCGATGCTTGAGTCAGCTCGACCCCCCCAAGATAGGCACTATCCTGACAGATCGCATAAAAAGCCCTCATCGTCTCGGTTTGAGGAACCAACTTAACATTCAGCCGCTGACGCTGGGTATCTGACTCTGAAGTCGTGCTATAGAAAGACTGCGCGTAATGCGCCGTAGACGTCAACACCGGCACCCCATTCGGGGTTTCAAAAATATCCTCTCCCTTTCCCGCTAAATGGATGAAATTCGCCACGGCAAGAGGCGCATTCAGATAATCAAGCTCCACCGAAAAATCACCCTCGGACGTCTTAAAATCAGCGACGATGAAATTCTGTGCTTCACCAACGAATGTGAGAACTACGAAAAAACTAATGATGAAATTTTTCATGGAGCGCTAGGTGCTGCGGTGAAGAGAAAAGGTCTGTTATAGTTTGAGCTCGGGGCTTGAGCCCCCTCAACTCCTCCGTTGCTATCCGAGTGAAATGATAAAATACCGCTCAGTGATGTCATCCCTGTGGAACCCGCGGGTCCATCAAAAACACACTCGAGGTTAATCAGAGGTATCAATTCAGCTTGGGTCCCATTATTGATAAAAACCCCTTCGGAGGGAAGCCTGCCCGAAAGAGTGAATGATGTCAAACTCCCCGCTCCACCACTACTATCAACCCAGGTTCCCGCCCCCGCGCCATCCGAAGTGAGAGACAAAGAGCTTCCTGCCGGATCAATAAACTCCAGCTTCGCACCCTCCTGTAAGATCTCCGGCAAGGGATGAAAGAGCTGGCTGTAATCCACAACAACATGCTGATAAAAGTATTTTGGATCAGTGACGCCTACGACATTGAGAACATAATCATCCTCAGCATCTGCGCTCAGAACATTCGCAAGATACTGCGGAGATGCCAAATCTGGGCCTGCCAAAACAATGTAATCATGGAGAGCTTCCCTTCGAAATTTTAACTGAAAAGTATCGTCCAGTCCCGTTCTGAGTGGAAACGGACGGACGGGCTGCTTCACGATGTAGGGCATTCGATAATCTGGATCATTCAAATCAAACCCCGCCAAAGATGAGCCACTGATCGTCACGGAAGTCATCGTTAAGGGGCTATCAGGAAGCGAATTAGTCACCGGGAATTCTGCAGAAGAGGTAAAGCGATCAATCAAGGCACGGCTATCAGGATAAGTCGCATCGCTGATCACCTCTCCAAAAACCGAGTGTTTATCATCAAGGTTGCTTGCCGCCTCCAACGTGATGAAGAACTGGGAACCAAAGGTATTGGGATTTGAGGTCTTCGCGGTCGAAACCATATAGCGCCCGGAATGACGCAGGTCAGGATGAAATTGATCCTGAATCACATACCCTGGCCCACGTTGCCCCGTTCCAGTCGGGTCCCCGCCCTGAATCACAAAATTATGGATAAGGCGGTGGAAGATAACCCCATCATAATAAGGCACACCACTCTTCACCTCATTAGTCGCCGGATCGATCCAGTCGCGCGCGCCTGTCGCCAACCCTACGAAGGCCGCCACCACGCGGGGGACTTTTTCATGTTCCAAGCGAATCCGGATCGTCCCGATCGCCGAATCACCTTGGCTCACCGCGATATCAGCAAAGATCTCCCCCTTCAGGAACTGGGTTGCCATGACAAGAGAAAGTAGAAAGATTTTCATAAGAAAAAAGCTAGCCTATCTGTGACAGATTGAAATTCCCTTTTTCTAAACAAGTCCTAACCTTCACCCCAGTGAAACCCTCCGAGAACTACGTCCTCTTCGACCTCGATCAAACGATCATCCCGTGGGACACCCAGCTCGTTTTCAGATCCTATGTCCTCCGCAAAGAACCCGCCCGCCGCCTCCTCACCCTCATCTTCCTCGCATTTCTCCCCCTGAATAAGGTCCTCGGAGCAGGAGGAATGAAGCGAGTCTTCCACTCCTACCTCTGGAGAATGTCCGAGACGCGCCTGCAAGAGCACGTCGATGGCTTCCTCCAAGAATGGCTCCCCCTGATCACCTACCCCGAGATCCTCGAAGAAATCGCCGAATATCAGCTCGCCGACGCCCAACTCGTCCTCTCCTCCGCCAGCCCTGAGCTCTGGGTAAAAGGCATAGGTAAAGCCCTCGGCTTCCATCACAGCCTCGGCACCCGCTTCCACTGGGGAGAGCGCGTCCAACTCTTCCCCGAAATGATCGGCGAAAATCACAAAGGCGAAGAAAAAGTCCGCCGCCTTGCCGAACTCGGAATCACCTCAGGCGCAGCCGGGTTCTCTGACTCCCGTGCCGACCTCCCCCTCCTCGCGCTTTGCGAAAAAAACACCCTCGTCAATCCCCTCTCCGGGGTTCGTAAAATCGGCGAGGAAAAAAACTGGCGCATCCTTGAACCAGCTCGCCCGTGGAAAAATCGCCTCTTCTTCGGCCTCGGCTGCGCCCGCCAACTCTTCGGCCTCTGGAAGCCATGATTCACTGCCTCCACGGAGCCGTCGGAAACGCAAAAAGCTGGGACCTCTTCAAAGACTCGCTCGGCCCAGAAATCATCCCGCACAACCTCTGGGACCTTTTCAAAAACAAGCCACCCTCACTCCAAGAAGCCGGGGAAACCATCTCCGAACAAGCCTCTCAAAACGACATCCTCCTCGGCTACTCCATGGGAGGCCGCCTCGCCCTCCATGCCCTCATCGCCTCGCCTCAGAAATGGCGCGCCGCAGTCATCATCAGCGCCCACCCAGGCCTTCCCCTCAGCGATGCCCAACACCAACGCCTCTCCCGTGATCAAGAATGGTCCAGCCTAGCACTCTCCGATTGGGATGAATTCCTCACTCGCTGGAACCAGCAAAGCATCCTCCCGCAGGCCCCGCATGGCTTTCAACCTCCGCACCAAAACAACCAATCGGCCATCGCCCAAAGCTTCCATCACTGGTCTCTCGGTGCCCAAAAAAACCTCCGTCATCACCTCCCAAAAATCACCTGCCCCGTCCTCTGGATCACCGGAGAACAGGACCAAAAGTTCACCACTATCGCACAGCACAGCACCCCCTTACTTCCCCACGCCACCCATACTGTCATCCCTGACTGCGGACATCGCGTTCCTTGGGAATCTCCACGCAAATTCACCCAGGCCGTGCAGAACTTCCTTCAAAACCTCAACTGCCAGCTCCCCCCGAACCCATAAACCTCGCAAATGGACTCCGGCCAACGCCCCAGCGAATCATGGCGCATCGGCATTCTTGCCGCCGCCACCTTCATCATCTGGGGGCTCTTCATAAATTGGCACCACGGTTGGGGCAGCCGCATACAGGTCGCGCTCACTCAAGGCTTCATCAGCCTGCTCTCCACCTACTTCTCAGCAGAACTCATCGTCGCACTCGTCCGGAAGTTCCAGCGCACCCGCATTCCCGCCCTCTTGGGAGGATTATCGAGCTATCTCATGATCTACACCCTCGTCATAGCGGGACATTTTGTCGCAGGGACGCCCGAGTTTTGGCCCACTATTCTACCAGGAATGATCACCGGACTCCTATTTTGCTTCGGATATGCCCTTAGAGTATCGAAAAAGCTCAGTTCTACCTGAATCCCTAGCCCTCCCCCTCAAAGTTGGCACGCTTCTAGCAAAAGACATCCACACTTATGGCAACCTCAGACACTGACAGCAGCATTCGGGTATACATGCGCGAAATCACAAAAACTCCCCTCCTGACTCGGGAAGAGGAAATCCAATTGGCAGCACTCATTAAAAAGGGAGATGAAAAGGCCAGAGCACGCATGATCGAATCAAACCTCCGCCTCGTCGTTAAAATCGCCAAGGACTACTCCAACTACGGCGTCCCCATGGTAGATCTCATTTCAGAAGGCAACATCGGCCTGATCAAAGCCGTCGAAAAATTTGACCCTACCAAAGGGGGGAAACTCAGCACTTACGCCTCTTGGTGGATCAAACAGTCCGTGAAACGCGCACTCGCCAACCAGGGAAAGACCGTGCGCCTCCCCATCCACCTCGTTGACAAGCTCGCCCGTGTCCGCCGCATCTCAGCCATGATGGCCGAGTCTATGGGACGTGAACCAACCGACGCCGAACTCTCAGAAGAACTCGGCATCCCCCGCACAAAACTCGCCCTCATTCGCCAAGCTGCCAAGCAAACCCGCTCGCTCGACGAACCCACACACGACGATAGCTCCGCCAACTTTGGCGAAACCATCGGAGATGAAAACGCCACCGATCCGCTCGAGGCGCTCAGTCAAAAAGGCAACCTCGATAACCTCGACCTCGTCCTAGGCTCTCTCAACGAACGCGAAACCGAAATCATCGGCTCCCGCTTCGGGCTCAACGGAAAACGAATCCTCACCCTCGAAGACATCGGCCGTGACTTCGGTGTCAGCCGTGAGCGCATCCGCCAAATCCAAAACGTCGCCCTCGCCAAAATGCGAAAAGCCCTCAGCCGAAAAGACGCCATCGCCCCGCCAAAATTAAACCACTCACTCGCCAAGGCCTCCTAACAAAAACACCCCAACCAGAAGGACACTTTAGAAAGTGTCCTCCCCGACTCCGACCTCTACCTCTACCTCTACCTCTACCAAGCCCCCCAATCTCTGCCGCTCTGCGCCAGACTTCTCCGCAACCTCTCAATCCCCACAATTGATATTGCCTTCGCTTCACGATTTCTAACACTCTCGTGAATCATGAAGAAAATGTTCATTGCCCTCACCGCATCATTACCGCTTTGGCTCCACGCCCACAAATTCTCCGTTCACTCTCGCCCCTTTGGCCAGGTCCAGGGGAAGGCCGTCGAGCTTTACACCTTCACCAATCACTCCGGTGCCAGCATCTCCATCACCAACTACGGAGCCACCGTCACTCAGATCATCGTCCCCGACAAAAACGGTAAGATGGCCGACATCGTCCTAGGCTTCGACACGATCAGTGACTACGTCGAACGCAGCCCCTACTTCGGCTGCATCGCCGGACGCTACGCAAATCGGATTGCCAAAGGAAAATTCACGCTCGATGGCAAAAACCAGACCCTCGCCACAAACAACGAACCCAACCACCTCCATGGAGGCATCAAAGGCTTCGACAAAAAAATCTGGAAAGCAGCTCTCGGAAACGATGGCAGCAACCCCACTCTCACCCTCCAAGACACCAGTCCAGACGGTGAAGAAGGCTACCCCGGCACCCTCAAAACCACCGTCACCTACACTTGGACCCAGGAAAATGCACTGCGGATCGACTACACCGCCATCACCGACCAACCGACCATCGTAAACCTCACAAACCACAGCTACTTCAACCTCGCAGGACAAGGACAGCCCACCATCCTCGACCACCACCTCCAGCTCAACGCCACCCACTACACCCCCATAGACCCCACTTCGATCCCCACCGGCATCAAACCCGTCAAAGGCACGTTTCCATGCCCGCAAAATGTCCGCATTGAGTCCGCTGACGCTTGCCCGGCTTTTGCCGCTCGTGTCATCAAAGGCGTCAAAAACGGCCCGTCACCCAAATGGCTTCAAGACAAGCTCAAAGCTATTGGTCTGCGGCCTATTTCGGCGCTGGTCGATATCACTAATTA
>JAULCF011164555.1:0-15315 GCA_032361265.1 Devaleraea mollis
TGCACGATTGTGGGTGGCTGCAGAATCGACTGAGAAACCCTGGACCGCGGGCGCGGCAGCCAGTAATATTCTGTCGCGCCGTTTCGCCACCTGGGGACCTGCTCAGGTGCGCATTTTGTTTTCATCGGCTGAGTTATTTTTTTCTCCGTTCGTATTTCTTTCTCCCCGTGTAATAACCTGGGGGCTCCCCAATACAATACCCGACCTCATGGGCTTCGGCATCCTCATTGGGGCGGAGCCCTTGGCCTTTTTCCGCAGCTAATTAGTTACTTTTTACATCAATCTTAGGCGCTTCATGCCAAGAATTGCTCTTGCTTTTATTTAGTTGTAGAAACTGCTCAGCGTTAGCCGTTTCACTCTTAAAGGCTCGATAATAGCTCTTTATAATAGTATGTGTGTTTGGAACACAGCTACGAATTGGCTTTTAACACGCAAAACAACTTAGCATACTGATAAAGTTATGGTTTTACTCGTAAATATTTTAACAACTAAAAAATAGACGGCAAATTTTCCACAGGCCTCCACGCACCGCAAACGCTTACTGAATCGAGTTGAAAAGGATATTTCTTTACATATAAAAGTGCTAGACTTTTCTAGTTAACCCTCACTACCGTCGGGGCGCTCAGTGAGCAGCAGTGGTCTGGCATTCAGATCTACATAGGTCAGCAGAAACATAGTGCCCAGCACTACTTTTTGGGCTTTTGTTAGCATGAAACACTGCTCAAACACTATTATTGGGTCACTCAAGAGCAGTGCGAGGAACTGGTAGAGTGTCTGGTACGCCGGCTGGCGACCATCGAGGTTTTCCCGTCAACTTGATGATATGAAAAAAATGACATGTTTTTACTGCATAATTATTGGAGACGTGAGTATGCAAGATAGTAACCCCAAACTCCTTGACTCCTTTTGAAAGACCTATTAAGCAAGTATTAAAAGTGGTCGAATGGAATGCAGGGTGATGCGCGCGAAGTGTTGGCCAACTTCTTGGTATGAAAAATAGAACATATTTTGCTGCGTAACAATTGGAGAGGTAAA
Source organism: Devaleraea mollis (assembly GCA_032361265.1). Lineage (NCBI taxonomy): Eukaryota > Rhodophyta > Florideophyceae > Palmariales > Palmariaceae > Devaleraea > Devaleraea mollis. The sequence continues at coordinate 1,036 of JAULCF011164555.1, forward strand.
TAGGCAAGCGCATAACCCCGCACTCCTTGAATATCTTTAGGAGACCTATAAAAAAGTATTTAAAGTTGTCGCATGGAATGCGGGTTTATATTTCGGCGACGGCAGTATTATAAAAATAATTCTATAGTTATACCGCGCAAAGGTATGTTTTTATGATGTGGGATCGAACTATGACCGGCGTCGGCCTCAGACATGGTAACTCGGTAATAAAGAACGATTTTTGCAAGCATTGTTTTGCCCTACCACAACAGGACTCTGTGGCGCGAACTGCTGGGAAGTATAAGTGATTTGTTTTTATTTAAAGAAATGCGAAATAATTTTTACTTTCAAAACGAGATCTGAAAAGTTCATTTTCATAGGCGAAGCTGGCACTCGGCGGTGCGTTTGTTAACTACATTGGAAAAATCTACTTGAAATACAATCTCACTAACGTCCCCAAAGAGTGTGTGAAGACCGCTTCCTAAAACCTTAAAAATACGCCTAGTAGGCCCCTATAGGATAGTGTGTTTTGGGCTAGATCTGGGCTAGAAGCCAGAGTTCTTGAGCGCGGGCGCTAAAACTTTATGAGGTTGCTTCTCTCTATATTCTAGAGGCTCTGAGTGCCGCTTTAAGTTGATCCGAGCCTAAAAAATGTTGTAGTTTTAAATGCCATGCAAGGCTGACCCTGGCGCCCTGGAGCAAACAAACATAAATTTTTGGAACTGCAGACCATAACACATGGTACCTAGCAATATTCTAGAGATCCCCACAAATTTTCAGCTTCATCGGACAAGTATGTAAAACGGTATTCGCGATATAGCTGTATATTCGTTTCTGGCCAACGGGGCCTATGGGGGCTTTGGGGCCCGGAAACTAGGACTCCCAGGGTATCTCTGAGATATATGGAACTAAATAAGACGGTGTTAAATTTTAGCATTTCAGGTAGGTAGTGAATAGTTGCCCTCATCGTCTAATGGCACATAAGGGCTATATTTGAATAGTATAAAAACTTGGCGGAAAAAGATGAAGTACCAAAAAACAAACTGCATGGGGACCTCTACTAGAGTCCTCTGAACACTGTGGCAAGAGTTTTGGGCTGAATTAAAGTTTGGCGTCTTTGCCGGCCCCATGGATCTGGCCGGTATGAGTACCGGCCAGCTCACCGTGTCGTACTTTTCGGAGATGGCGCAAGATGGGTTCAAAATCTTTGCATTTTCTTGATGCCATAGGATCCGTCGCAATTATTGCCGGCGGGTTTAACGTTTTATTTCGATTCAAGCGAACGCGAGCTCTTTGGTCGTCTTCTATACGTGACCTAGGACAACGGCCTATATTTGCAACTTTAAGGTTGATATGGAAAAAACACTTTTCAAACGCGCCCGGCTGCGGTGGTGCACAGTTTTTCTGAAAGCTATAGACTTCTTCTAACACCTCCAAGAGAAATTGGGACGGAAGCTGGCGCCAGTTGGCGGCGGTGCAGCCGGGGAGGGTGGGTAGTATATGAATGTGACATTTTGATTTTTTCTGATATGGTGCTCTAATTGTACCAATACTTTAAATAACGGTAAAAACATTCTAGATGCTCTCAACGCCTCTTGGGACGTACTAGGGCGTTTTTCCGCTGCAAATGGAGGTGGTTTAGACATAAACCGGTCTCATATCCGTCGGCCGCTTTAGGTTATGATAAGGGGACCTGCCGACCATGATTTGGAGCCTGCGATTGTATGAAGGAGTAGTCCGCGCACATTTAAAAGCTCAGAATCAGAACCAGCGGTAGCTAGAACCTTCTTGAGTGGCTCTCTGGGTCATGCGGAGCACTTTAAAAGCCCGGACTCTGCCTAGGGCGGTTTCTTTAAGTGCCGATTTCAGGTCCCCCACCCAGCTGGGACCATGGGGCCGTTCGGTCGTCTTAGAGGCCGCGGAGTCCAATTTCGTCGACGGAATTAGACTCACCGGTCTCTCTGGCGCCTATTACGCTTTTATCAAGGGGAAACATCCTTTCAACGGCTCAGCGGCCCTAGAGCTTGAGCCGTTTTTTACCTCATTTCGGTGTCGACCGGAGTCGACCTTATGTCGCGCCATTTGTTATTGGCGGCAGCTACACCCGCAAACTCTTTTGCAGGTAGAACTATGGGTCCAATAATATCATTAGACGAAGGTGATTTAGCACTGGAGATAGTTTGAAGTGTATTTCCCGGCCGATGCTAAAAGGCATGCCTGGCATGCATGCCGCTAGCTTAAAAAAACCATGAAATCGATCTCCGCGCCTTCCCAATTGTCTAAAATGTTTTGCACCGGGATGCAGGGCACGGGAGGATGTCAAGACCGGTCCACGGACGATGACTGGGTCCGATATTTGGAAAAATAGTGGACAGGCTGGCGGACACCCTCCGGCCGCTATCGTTTTTGTGACACACGCTAGCGCCCCGCATAATTTTCGGGCTTGAAACTTGGGCCCAAGATCTACTCCTGAGTTGCGCGGTCAAGCACTAGGGTGGTGCAAAGACGCCGGGGCAGGTCGATGTTTGTTAGCCGAAATGTATTTACAACTTTGGTTCAACACTTTGATCGTGCGAAAGCGCGGCAAACGCGACCAGCTGGCTCAAAACGGACAGCGGGAGGGTGTTCGCTGCGCTTTTAAACTCTAAAATAAGGTTTTAATATGGAGGCAGCGGCACCGGAAGATGAATCGCCGACCGGTTGGCGTCGGCCGTCTTCTTTGCGAAATCGGGGATTTGCGGGTGGTGAGGCGGTTTTAAAAATCTTCCGCTGCCGCTGTACTGCTCTTTTTACCTCGCGGAAGATACCAGCGGTGTTTAGCGCGAGGAGCGCGGAGAATGTTTTTGTATCGCGGCCACAGAAGCGGTCATGATGGAGGTGGGGCGGGATGGCATTTTAGGAGTTTTTTTTTCTTTTTTTTTTTACTTGAAACCGCCTTCGATTTCGGGGCAATTAGTGGACGCCGAGGCCTTTCAGAGAGCCTACACGGCTGTTTTTCTGTAGCGACGGGCTGATATATATAATAATAATATTAATTAAAAAACCCTAATATATATTATATATATATTATATGGTACGGGTGATGTACAGTACCTTAGCGGGCTAAATGGTACGAGGTGAAAATAGATTGTGAGAGCGGCCACTGTACTTATGTTCCACTGTGAAAACAGTGTGTGCGTGCAAATCTTTCTGGCTGCGGGTTTACGGTCTTTCTGCCTATGGAAGGGTGGGACTTGTGTACTTGGCGCCAAGACGGGTTTTAGTGGAGGTGTGGTGACGCTGCTTCAAAATTCGGCGCGGCAGTTGTATTGCTCCGTTTGCCTAGCGGAAGATACCGCTGGAAAGCTGAAAGCAACAGCTTTCCAGTGGTGTTTAGCGCGACGACCGCGGATTCATATTTCGGTGTCGAGGCTACAGGATGTGTGAAATTAATTAAGTGAAAAAAGGGGGGTGCGGCGCTTTTAAATTTTGGCGCGGCCGCTGTAGCGCTCTGTTTTCTTCGCGGAAGATACCGCTGGAAAGCTGAGGTCGGCAGATTTTCAGCGGTGCTCAGCGCGAGGCCCGCGGAGAAAAATCGGTGTAGCGGCAACAGAAGTTTGGCGCAATTACAAAAAGAGTAAATGCAACTTATCGCTTACAATGACGAGCTACTTCCTGACGATGATGACCGGCAAGGTCGCCGGCCAGACGATGCGGTGGTCGTCTAGCAGCGTTTGCAACTCGACTCTGCTCTCTTTCGAAAAGATAACAGAGAGTCCTTCGACCTTGAACGCGGTGCGCGTGAGAAGAAGGACGACCATCTTGAGGCGCTTCTCCAGGCGGAGGTAGCGATGGTCGCTCGACTTGCGGCCGCCCCCGGTGAGCCTGGCGATGGCGGAATCCAACCCCGGGTCTGCGGCCTCGGCGTCGTCGAAGGCGACAAACTCGTACGCCCACTGCTAGGCCGCTTAAAGCTGTAGGGCGCGGCGGGCGACGAAAATTAGCAAGCGCCACGGGCGCGACGCAACCCGGCGTTTTAGCGTGTTGCGCATAAACTGCGCCACGCGCCTCGCTGACGAGAGCTTACTTTTTGGAAGCTCTGAGGCGCAGACAGGCAGGCCCACGATTAAATTGAGTGTGCCAAGCGTGGCGGGGGTGTCGAGGCGCAGGTGAGCGCCAGGAAGGCGCTCGCCTGCGCCTCGCCATAATTAATATTGAGCCGCACGCCCCTCTTACCACGCTCGGTGAAACACGATAATATCGCAATTGCTTCGACGAAACTATCATGTTTCACTGACGATAATATCGTACTTCGCACGAATGCGCTTCCGTGTAAGTTTTAGCGGGTTTTTCGCATTCCAGTGTACATTAAAAACGTCGATAGTCTACATTTTATGTCACGTGGCTTTTCGTGAAACATACAGTATCGGTAAGTGTCAATTAACGTGCGGAATGAGACGGTTTCTGTTGTGTACAGGTGTGTGATTTTTTTTGATATTTTTCGTAGACAGTTTACGAAATTATCGTCTTACTGTTAGCCTTTGTCGCAGCCGTGTCTCTTTAAGATATTTTTCAACGCCATTGCAACTTTAATTCTAATGTCATATGGGCGATATAGCCTAAATAAGAGCGCACCGCAGGTCACACCCCTCCCCAAGAACTTGTCATCGCAGCGATATCTTGCAACCAGCCGCAGGAGTTCCCAAACCAGCACCCAAAATGAAGGCACTTCTTCTCGTTATTTCTATCGCAGTCGTCTCCCTCTCTCCGTTGTTTATGTAAGCCTTTTGTGGCAATGGGCGAGTCTGCTCCCGGCGCGGAGACGACTCGCCCTCTCAGCGATCAGGATAACGAACTTCACAGGTATCAATCAAGGCCAAGTTCAAGATCAAGACCAAGAACAAGACTGGTACCTCAACAGCACGCGCTCTCAGAGCAAAATCACCGAACTTCCCCATGACCCAGCCTCAACCTAATTCACCACAGGGCACAGGAGCGGCCGCCTCTTTCCCATGCACATTCACGTCGTGCAGTAAGAAAGGAGATATCGCCAAAACCTTCACAACTTGGGCTCATGCTTTACCCACGTTAAGCGCTTCTACTTAGCCACTCCCCCAGTCCTCGCCTCTTCGACGGCTCCGCAAGTAGCAGTCTTTATCGATGCGCTGGACACTCACAACAAACTTTTAAAGCACTCGATGCGAAACCGTCGTGGAAAGGACAAAATCCTGCGCTCCAAGCGCTCCGTGCTGCAATGCGACGCCGGCCCCCATCCCGGCCCGCTCTCCAGTCTGGAAGAGTGATGTATCATGCCCAGTGCTGCCGCCGTGCACGACAAAACCTTTGGAGAGGGCCTCGCGCGTTGAGCGCCTCGCCTTAAGCCCCCTCCGCGCATCCACCAGCCACAGGCGCGGCCGCGACCACACTGCCCTCGCATGCAGGCCCAGTCTCAGGCGCTATCAATTCGCCTCCGCAGCGTTCACAGTCCTCCATTCCTAAACAACCCTCCAAATTCCCATCTATTCTCGAGATCTTCCTCACACCTTTACGGTCTTGCGATGTACATGTCACTCCTCCTGGCCCCATCCTCGCCCGCGCGGCAATCCTCTCGCAGCTCCTGGTTCGCAATATGTTCTTTGCGAAGCCCGGATAGGCTGCGGAAGACGCGGCATACAAAGAGTGGACTATCTCTTACCAACTCTTCTTACGAAAGACGCTTCGAGGGGAGAGAGAATGGAGCACCACAGCAGGCCGCCTCGTATCCATGATCCACAGATTCATTCGAGCTGAGCGTAATGAATTAGGTGAGCTTTGGAAGGACATGTTAATGGACTCCGAGAAGCGCCTTGAGCTTGAGAAATCTGCCGCCGCGAGGAGGGTGGCCCAAGACGAAGGCACAGAGATGCGTCTTCGCATCAAACACGATCAGCGCCTCGGCACGAAGGCGCTGTACGGCAAGGCCGCCAAAGCCTTAGCCCAGGGCCCATGTTTGACCCGGCGACGCCGGGAATTCTGGACAGGATGAAAGCACTCCACCCTAGTCTTGCTTCTGAAGACCTAGTCTCGATCATCCCCCACGAGACCTTCCCCCGAAGCCACACGTCAGCGCTGAAGCAGTTAACTCGGCCCTTTCAGCAATGGATAAGGACTTCGCGACAGGGCCGGACTTCCCAGGCGTACGCTAGATGTTACTTGCTGCAAACTCAGAGCGCATAGTCCACCCGGATTTCTCAAACGTAGAGCTCCTTTCCAAGGTCTTGCAGAAGCTCACGGATGGCCAGTTGTCGGAAAATTTCAACCACCTCATCTCCGCCGCCAACTTCATCGCTCTCGTCAGAGTAGGGGCGAAGATAAGGCAGATCTCCATCGGCGTCACCATGAGGCGTATCATCACAAAGTTACTCGTACCGGCGTCGATCTACGAAGCCAAGGCTTACTTGACGCCGCTCCAGGTGTGTTGCGGCGTCAAGTCAGGCTTGGATGCCATATTGCACGACTCCAGAGACGCTCTCGTAAAGCTAGGCGAATACACCGCGTACATTGGCGCAGATCAGCTTCATTCTTCAGCCAACAAAGACGGAAATCTTTTGGCCTACGCAAAGCTACCTCATTCTACAGCCACTAACTGCAACCGGCGACTTTAATCTCCGACCGCAGTCTGAGGGCGTCAAGATCCTCGGCGTCCAACTCAGATCACCGGCGTTTGTCTCTACGTTTATTCGCAAGAAGATGGACGCCATAGATGCGTCCCTCTCTCTCTCCGCAAGTATCCCAGACGGCCGCAACGCCCACAACACCCACCGCGTCACCACCTCGGCCTGCCGAATGACGTACTTTCTCCGCCTCATCCTCCAGCCCAACGTGGTGACGTTGTGGCGCGACTTCGACGAGCGGCAGAGCGCGTGGTTCGATTGAATTTGCAACGTCCCACGCTCAGCCGCCGCCCGCCGTCAAGCGTGGCTCGAGCGCTCCATCCCCGGCCTCGTCCTGTACGTAGCGTAGGACGTCGCGCTATGCGCGTACGTTGGTAGCCTCTTCCATTCCGCCTAAATACGCGCAGACAAGTGCCGGCGAGAAGGATTGGCTGAGATGCCGCTTCACTGCTCTGCTGAAACCGCTGCGAGACATCGCAATCGCCTCCAAGCGACTTGAGCGAGCGCGCAACATTTCTCAAGCCGCCCAGTACCGTCACTCCCTCCGCCTCCTCCTGCACTCATCTCCAGCCGATATGGATGATGAGACATTTCCGGCGGTGCTACGGGCTTTGCATCTCGCCAGCGACCCCGTGCAAAACCTTCCGCCCGGCTCGCCCCCTCCGCAACTATCCCGTCGCGTAAGTTTCTCAAGAACGTGCTGCGCCGAATGGACGTCCACTCCGCTGCGGGACCGGACTGTCTACCCGTTCCACACCTCAAGCTCCTCATCCGGTCCCGCAAGGACGAGACGAAAGACAAATGTTTAATTAAAGCGCTTTTTTTAATATTTATATTTCGTTCTCCCTGATTTTTTGCTAAGTCGCTATCAGTTTGATGCGCATACGAGTCGCCGAACGAAGAAATGTATATATTTTTATGTACAATAGATTTAACGGACGATGTGAGGGCGTCCCGCATTTGAGGAAGGAAGAGGTAGCGAGCGACAGCGATACGGAAGCAGGGTCCCTCCAAAGCTACGAAGCCGTCGTTAGAGGGAGGCGCAGATATCCATGCCTTTGCCGCTCTGATAGAGACGACCTGGTAATGCTTTCTCCTCGTGGGCCGGTCCTTCACAGAATCAACGAATGCATCCGCCTTCGCCTTGTAAACGTGCGCCATACGTGCGGCCTGCTTGATAATTAACTTCGGGCGAGCGGCTGCATCGCGTTGCGTCTCGTCGAGCTTCTCCATATCCGCTATCAAAGCTACGAGGGGTCGTTGGCGTCGTTCGCGCCGAGAGCTGGATCAGCATGGTGTGTCTGACCTCCAACGACTTCGGCATGACCGAAGCAGTGGTTTTGTGTGGCTGTGGTAGACGGGAGCTGAGAGGCGTACGCGGCGCGAGCGGCTAACAGGGCAAGTGGCTTGGGGATAAGGTTTTCTTTCGCGAGAATTACCTGCGCCACCATCTCCTCGCTGAATTCCCACGTCGCGACAAAAGCGGAGGGAGAGATAGCAGAGGCAGCAGTGAAACAGAAAGCTGGAAAGGACAAGGATAGCAACTGTTGGGCAGGCTCCCATTCTCGTTCAGGAACCGGGTGCCGGATGATGTCTGTGAAGCCGCTCCCTTACGCACTCTCGAAAGACTCGCAAGAGTCGAGAATCACGTCTGGCGGCACAACGCGCAGCAAATTCATAAAATTGGAGGTCCCCCCATACACGACCGAAATAGTGCAAGAGATACCTACGCATCCTCCAATACTCATACGTTTTAAAACGTAGGCATGAGCTCATAAAATCGAGAATAAGTAAAGGACTGGCTGAAAGCGGCTGAACCAACCGGCGCCCCGAGCACCTTCGTACCTTCAGACAATACAGGCCACGTCGGGGGACTCGTAGCCCTGAATGACGTCAGCAGGCGGAGAAGTAGGCTACCAGACGCTACTTTTGTCATGTGCCAATCGGAGGATGAGGCCCTTGTTCGCGGCGAGGTTAAAGAGGTTGCGTGGCACTGGCCGAGAAAATCCTGGAACTTCTACATCGTTGTCCCAGTCCGGAACAACAATGTTCCCAAGCATTTGGCGATGCGGAGCCAGTAGCTCTAGGAGACACAGACAAACCTCATGCTTTGAAACAATCTCGTCGTCGTCTTAGCAGTGACAGAACAGTTTGAATGCTTCGTCGCCGAATTCCTCAATCACCTGCATTGCCGCGGCGTCCATGACACTCTTGAGAACGAGCGAGAACAAGAAGGGTCTAAGCGGGTCACCTTGTTGGTATCCCTGCTGACTAGAAAGACGCTTGCCTTTCCAAAGTATATACGTCGCGTTCTGGTTCGAGTAAAGAACCCATGGAATAAGAGAAGGAAATGTGCAGCAACCTCATCAACCATGGCCTGCCGGTCAACAATATGAAACGTATTCAACATATCGTCTTTTATCAATCCCAGAGTTCCATCATGGCCAAAGAAATCGACAAATTTTGGAAGCTGTGGACAATTACTTTTGAGCCACAATCAATACCCAAACTCATCTACACCAGCGTGTGTTTGCCAAGGGGCGCTGATTCGGAATGCAGTGGCCCAAGGAATGTTGCCACGTCATCTTTAAAGCTCTTAAAACCACACTTCGAAGCCAGGCGGCGCAGAGTCTCGCCACAAGCGAACGAGCGCACAGCACCCTCGAGGTTCTTTCGCAGTCCAAACAAATTTTCTCCACTAATGTAGGGAGCCATCGCAGACGGAGCGAGCCCGTCGAGCAAGACGTGGACGAGATTCGTCATCTTGTCAACAAACCTATCGACAGTCTCGGGAGAGGCACACCGGTCGATGGAAGTGGACAGGGGGCTTCGGAGGTGCTCCGGGGCCATTCCAGTCGGACCTCCAGCTGATCCTTGTACAAAACTTGCGATAGCCTTCTTCAAAGCCTGCGGGTCGATCCTCAAAATACTACTCTCTCCAGGAGATGAGTCGGACTCAATATAGAGCGGAGATGTGAAGGCGCCGTTCATTCGACGATAGAGATGACGTAGAGTGGAGCGCGTAGCAGCAGAGCTAGAGGCGATGCCAATGGACGAGCTCGCCTAAACACCTTTGCTAAGAGCGCCCTGCTTCGCATACTTGGTCATGCGCTTCCGGTTCCGCGCATCGAGGGCATCGCCATCCTCAGGCACAAACATAGCGCTCCGATCGGTACGGTCATTCTTGTGCGCCTTCACAGGCTCCCACAGAGACCTTAATTCCATCCTAGCCCACAAATTAAACCTTTCACTCACCAAACCAAGCTCCCCCGTCCTCGTCTTCATCTTTCTCGTCGGATTGTACAGTATCACGACCCAAAAGAAAAATAGCTTCCGCCACACTCGCTCAGTCGCCTCTTAATCTGCGTCGACCCTCGAAGTAAAGACCGCTTTGCCAGCGAGTGTTGAGATCTCCCTCTTAAATACTGCGCGGACGTCCCCAGGGATGCGCTGCAGCACTGGCACATCTGCAGAGAAAATCTCTTCAGTGGTGGGCACAAAGGCAATCGAAGAAGGCTAAAAAGCAGGCGTTGCTGGAACAGGCGGCGAGAGCGACAGCGCGGGAGTAAGCGCGGCCGCAGGAGCGGGCACAGGCGCCAACTAATAAGACGCTGCGGGAGCGACGCCCAGCGCAACCGTTGGAGAGACGAAAAGAGCGGCAGACGGCGGAGGCGGGGGCGGTGGTAGTGGAGGCGCAGGCGCAGGCGCATGCGCAGGAGGAAGTGGAGGTGGAGGCGGACGCGTAGGTGAAGACGAAGGTGAATAAGAAGACGAAGAAGCACGGCGTCGATCCCTCGGTTGGCGACCGCTTCGAGTCGGGCCCTGCGCGGCCCTCGGGCTGTTTTTCAGACGCCCTGTACGGCACGGGCCACACTGTCCGCCCGTCGATATGGCGACGATGTGGACGCCCGCGGAGCATGGGCGCTTGAGGAAGGATGCCAGGAAGGTACTGACGGCCGTCGACAGGGCCGACATGTCGAGGGTCTTGGCGTGCTCATCGGAGAAGTTCCTACTTGACGCGCGGTTGAGCTGGCCCGAAGCGTTCGAGCAGAGGACAAAGGAGAAGCTCGGTACCGGCTAGGCGTCAGGGATTTGCGGTAGTGTCGTCGAGGAACTGCGTATTGTTTGTGCAGATGCGGCGGGACGATTTGAACGGCTACTGTCGCTAGAACTGCTTTGCCCGGGTGTCATAGAAAAAGATCGGGGGAAAAGTCAAGAATTCAAAAAATTCCGAACAGAAAACCGAAGTACAAACTCCGCCCAGGAGCGATTTTCGAGCGAAGAAGTCGAAGTTTGTTAGCGTTTCGGCGGTCGGCTACGACGCAGCGCGGTCGGAATACACGCGGCGGCGGGGGGCGAAGATGCGCAGCGGCCCTAGCAGTAGCTGAGGCGCTTGCGCGGGAAGATTTCTGAAGACAAGCTTTCTGTTGCTAGCTTGGAGATTCAGTTTCCGAGTTATAATAGCTGTACACAGCCCGTAGTACGCCTGTATACAAATTAATCACATCCCGTATCGCTTTATAACGAAAATTACAATGTTCTAAGACTTTTGCTAAGACCGGTCTAAGACTGGTTGTACTAACAGTCTAACCAGTTCTAAGATGTACTTAACCAACTGGAAAACCAAAGCAAATCTACCACAAGTGTTCTCGATCGGCGGGAATGCCGGCGAATGTGGGGAGGGCGGGGACGGTCAAGTGGGGTCCGCACGTACACGCGAGCGTCGCGTTGAGAATTCGATGTCCATGAGTAGACGCGGGAATCGCAGTGGGGAGACGCGGGCGTCGTAATGGGAAGACGCGGGTTTGCAAGGGGAAACGCAGGCGCTGCCACGGGTGGGAGAAGCGTCCTCCGTCGTGGAGAAACGCGGACGCCGGAGCGGAGGGAGAGGCAGGCGCCGTCACGGAGGGGAAGCGGGCGCCGACGCGGGGTGACAAGCAAGCGCTTCCGCCGGTAGACGCTGCAGCGTGTCAGGCGCCAAGCCTGATAGGTTTTAAGTGAAAGACTCCAGCGCTGCCGCCGGAACACGCTGGCGACGCCATGGCGTCGCCATGGCGTCGACAGAGCGTCGACAGAGCCATGGCTTCGCCAGCGTCTTCCAGCGGCAGCGCTGTAGTCTTTCACTGAAAACCTATTAGGATTGAAGCCTGAAATGCTGCAGCGTCTTCCACGCCATGGAGTTTCCAGCGTCTTCGGGGGAAGCGCTAGAGTCTTTCACTGAAAATCAATCTGACTTGGAGCCTGATACGCCACCGTCAATCTAAACGCATTATTTCTACTAGCTTTTATACTATACTTGTGTTAGCTAGGACCCTTGGTGCTGCCTCCAAGATTATTACTTTCTAAATAAATAGCTAGATGGGGGCAGCCCAAAGCGATTGCTTTGGTTTATGGTTGATGGGTAGCGGATCACATTTTGAATAAAAACCAAACAAAAATACTTGTGCCGCAAATCAAACCAAGAACCAAATTACTTTACAAGTTGAAAACGTTTCAGAACATGAATTGGTTGGATAGTTTTTTTGTTCCATGGGTGGGGATGCTCTAATGCCTGAATAAGGACTCTTTATGCGAGGAATACTATTTGTGCTTTTTCCTATGTTCATCGTTTGCGCGTACTATTGATCTTTTAAGATTAGAGTACTACTGATATTAAAATATCAATAGTACTCTTACAATAGGAGAGAACCATTGATTTAAAGATCAATAAAACTCTTGCGCAAACGATGAATATAGAAAAAAACATAGTACTATTCCTCTTAGAAAGAGTTTTCATTCAGGCATTACAGTTTATTTCCTCTCAATAAAAGGCCCTTTAATTTTAAAGGTCGCTGCCCGGCTCTAGGTTATTATCCAGGTGGGACGACGGCGGGAGCAGGAGAAAAACCTACAGGGCTAAGCCGAGGCTGGCGGATACTCTGGTTTTAGCACTTGCAGTAATGTGCGCGAGGCTAGCCGCTTCAATAATCTGGCGGCGGCATGATGCGATCGATTGATTAAACCGACATTCTCTGATCTCTGAGAACTGATCAACAGATTCCTGAGCTTCAAGGCCGTAAGCTCCAAATGTTTCCATCCCGAACGGTCGGAACTGGAGGCCTCTCTTCCAATTAATAGCTTTGTTTCTGAGGAGCTTGAGGGCAGTCTCTTGCGCCCTGCGGGCAAAGTCAGCAAACCTGCGCTCCTCTGGATCACATGCAGCAGCAGCGGGGCATGCCCCTGCAGTGTAGCAGCTGGCGAATGAGGGAGTCTTCGACGGGCCACTGTTTGGGATGGCTCCATGCATAGTTAAATCGAAGGCCGCAGAGGAGCTGCATTACAATTCGCATTGTTTAACGTCGAAAGGCCCGAAAAAACGCAAGAAGAGAATCTACAACACGCGGTTTTGGATCAAAGCCTTACAGTTTTCATTGTTGACCGTTAAAAATCCGGAAACAAACGCAAATAGAGCTTCTGCAACACAAGTCTTTTAATCAAAGCATTACAATTCGCATTGTTGAACGTCGATAAAAAGCAGGTTCGAGTAAGATGGCGCGCTATACAGATTAAAAAGGCGTTAAGAAATGTTCTCTGTGTTATGATTAAAAACAATTCACTTTTAATTGGAGCTCCGCCCGTCGCTCATTGGCTTGGGCTCCAACCGCCTTGGGGTGCGCCCCTCGCGCATTGGCTTAGGCGACGCGCGCCTTCCGCCTCAAGCTAAATTTGATTTCTTGTTGAAAACAATAAATAGACAACAGTTTTTTTGTTGGTAGTCATAGCTTATGTTGCGAGCTTGCAAGTTGTCGAGGGTATCAAAAAAGATAGAATGCACAACTCATTCCTCCATTTGCAATGGCCTCGAATATTAAATGCCATTGCGCCATTGCGCCATTCGGTACTGCCAAAGATGTTTTAATATATAGTCGTACGACGAGTTAATAAGTCTTCAGTCTCATTATAAAACATTTCGTCTTTTTTTCAAAGACAAGAAGAGATGCTGACTTAAAAAACCTTAAAAATGTTATGTTTTTGATGATTTTCAATGCCATTGCGGGATTCGTTATTATTCGAAGGTATTGCCTGCACAACTTTAATCCTATTATCATATGGGCGATATCGCCTATATAATAGCGCACCGCAGGTCAAACCCTTCCCCGAGAAACGGTCATCGCCACGAAATCTTGCAGCCAGCCGCAGGACTTTCCAAACAAGCATCCGCAGCTGAACGCATTTCTTCTCGTTATTTCCATCGCCTTCCTCTCCCTCTCCGCACAAGCCAGCCCTCCCACCTCATTGGAACAATGGGAGGAATCCATCCGTGAGTGCTTCACCAAACCCCAGGCGCCGTTTATGTACTCCGTTCGCGAAGAGTGCCGGGCTTTCGCGTCATACAGCTAATTCCTTTTGTGACGGAACGAGCAGCCCGACCGCTGTCCAAGCCTGAAAATCCCGATAGTCCACTCCGCGGTGGGCGGGCCTTTATAAGAGCTCTATACAAATTTATACGTATGTTGATTTATTGCTTCAAACCCGTTTAAGCCTACGCTCTCAGCCAGATAAGTTGTTCCTTACATTGATTCTATTACTTACTCTTTGGAAAATGTCAGAGAACAAGAACTGTTGTGAGCGCGCTCAAGTACAGCTAGTATTTTCCGCAGTTGGGGCCAAAGTCCCAATTGGTCACTAG
>JAULCF011165666.1:0-15310 GCA_032361265.1 Devaleraea mollis
ACGTTATGCTCAGTACGCATATATTCCGAAATTTTCAGCCAGTCAACTTGTCCTTCGTTTTCCCAGTTCGCTGGTAGAGCCCCAGAAAACTCTTGCCTAACCACTTCAGTACCAAACATCCAATCAGGGTGGTTGAGTGTGATGCCTGTTATAGAAAAGAACAAGACTATCAGGAGTGTTCCTGTAGAAATATAGACATGCAACCAGCGTGCCCAAAAGTAAACTCTATTTCTTAGACTAGATGGCTTTTTAGGATTATTATTTTTAGGACTGTTCTTCAGTGATGCGTTTGCGGTAGTCAAAACTGATGCTCCCTAGTTCTTGTTTATCTTCAAGGTCTAATTTAAATGCAGTATCTGAAATCGTTACAGCTTCGCGAACAAGCGTATATGGTCCATGTTCACGTGCAGTCTCAATACAAATAAAATAATCATCTTGAACTACAAGTTGTTCAACATCGTTGGTACCATCCCAATAAATGTTATAGCTACCAGGCGAGCGTGTTGGTGTTGAAACAAATTCAACCATATCACCACCATAGTTTTCCTTACGGTTCTCTTCGCGGGTATACCAACGCTTCAGGTCTGGATACCAGCGTGGACCACGACCGCCTTGCATAAGCCATAAAGATAAGGTTTTTACAATCTCACCTTCAGTGTTTTCTATCCAAACAGCTACATAGGGTTTTTTATAGCGGCTTGACTGTGGTGCAATAATTCTAAAGGCAATGGCAAGTTCAAAGCTCTCATTCCAAGGTGCAGGTCTTTCGGGCTCCGCCGTACCAGTTTGTGCAAACACAGATTGACCAAGTAAAGCACCTAAGCCTAAGGCAGTCATGGTTGTAGAAGTCTTTTCTAAAAATGATCTTCTACTAATAAGTGGTGTGCTTTTAGCTTTCATTAAATATCTTGAATCTTTATTGTTTTTCATAGTATAGGGTATTACCTTTCTTTACAACGATATATGTTTATTAAAAAACTCATTTGAAGTCGTTTCTTTAGATTTAGAAACGATATGACAACCAATATTATTCAGGCTATTTGCCAGTGCTATACTTTCTTGAGGCTCGAGCACAGTAAAGCTAGTAGCAAGCACATCAGCAGTAGCACAGTCTGGCGCAATGACACTGACGCTTTGAATATGCGAAACAGGGTAGCCGGTTCTTGGATCTATGACATGGGAATACCATTTATCTGAAATAGTAAAGCCTCTTCGGGAGGAACCACTGGTTGCCAGTGCTTGATTTTGAATCTGGATTTTTAAGCTAGGTGAGTCATTATCGGCAATACTAAAAGCATCACCAATTGCTACTGTGGCACTGCCTGAACCTATATGTCGCATGTCGCCACCTATGTTTAGAGTGACGCCTGTTATACCAGAAACTAAAAGTGATGCTTTAGCTGCTTGATCTACAATTTTACCTTTTGCGATGGCATTAAAATTTAGTTCTCTTGATGACGTGAGATTACTAAGTACAGTTTGTAGGCTTTTGGTATTTGGGGCTTGACCTGTTAGTTCAGCTTGTTGCCAAAGTTTTGTGAATGAATCAACTGCAGGATGAAAAGCACCATCGGTGATTTGAGTCCAGTGATTTGCTTTTTGAATGAGCCAAGCTAAATCATCTGATGGTGTATGGGTAGGATTTGCTCGCCAGATATTAAGTTCACTTTCTGAGTCGAAGTGGTTGTAGATTACTTCGAGGCGCTCGAGCTCCGTAAACATCCCCTCACAAGCATCATCAAAGTTTGTTCCTTTCACATTACTAAAAAACTGTACGTCTAACGATGTACCCAAAACATTTTCATAACTAAATACATCACTTTTAGTTAGCCTCTCTTTTTTCTTAAATAAGCGCTTAAGAATAGGAATATTAGGGGTTGAAAATAGTTTTTTAGAAGAGGAGTTTAAAACAGCCATGATGGTTTACTTAAAACAAATGGTGGTTTACTTAAAACAAAACGTGGTTTACCTAAAGCAAAACGTGCATTTGCTCACAAATATTAATATCACTCAATTGTGTAGATTTGGTTTGCACAATGTACTTAACGCTCAAAAAGCAATTTAGAGTAGCGAATATCACCTACAACTTGTTTTAGACTAGACCTATTATGACGACGAAACGACTCACAGTAATTGGCGCAGGTATGGCAGGTAGCGAGGCAGCTTTGGCTGCTGCGAATTTAGGCTGCCAAGTAGACCTGTACGAAATGCGCCCTGTAAAAATGACACCCGCGCACCACACTGACCAATTTGCAGAATTAGTTTGCTCAAACTCGCTTGGTGGAGAATCTACGACTAATGCTAAGGGCTTACTACAAGCTGAAATGCTCCATGCTGGTGGCATTGTCATGTCTTCTGCACATACTGCCCGTGTACCAGCAGGTGGTGCATTGGCCGTTGATCGTGAGATGTTTGGCAAACTTGTCACAGAAACAGTCAGTAACCACGAAAACATTACGGTTCACCGTGAAGAACTAGAAGCATTACCTGATGAGGGTCTGACTGTAATTACTTCTGGACCGCTTACTTCTGAAGCGTTATCAACATCAATCCAGTCACGCCTTGGTGAAGAATTCCTTGGCTTTTATGATGCTGCTGCGCCTGTGCTTACTTTTGAATCAATAGATATGTCCATTGCTTACCGCAAAGGTCGCTACGAACAAGGTGCTGATTATCTAAACTTACCGTTTACCAAAGAGCAATACGATGTTTGGTATGAGGCACTCGCTCAGGCTAGAAAGCATCTACCGCATGATTGGGAGAAGATGGAGTTCTTTGAAGGCTGTATGCCAATCGAAGAAATAGCACGTCGAGGCTACGACACACCTCGCTTTGGGCCATTGAAACCTGTCGGTTTGCGCCACCCAGAAACCGAAGAGTCTTACTTTGCTGTTGCCCAACTTAGGCAAGAAGATGTTCGTGGGCAAATGTGGAGCTTGGTTGGATTTCAAACAGGTCTAAAATGGGGCGACCAAAAAACAGTTATTCAAACTATTCCTGGCTTAGCGGACGCCGAGATTATCCGTTATGGTGTCATGCACCGCAATACTTACTTGAACGCACCTAAACTTATGAACGCAGATTTGTCGCTTAAGGAACATCCTGAGCTATACATCGCAGGTGTGTTGGCAGGTACCGAAGGTTATTTGGAATCTTCTGCAACAGGTTGGTTAGCAGGTACCAACGCTGCTAGGAAGCTAATGGGGCAAGAGGGCTTTTATCCACCAGAAGAAAGTATGCTCGGTGGTTTAGTGCGCTTTTTATCTACAGCTAATAGCGATAACTTTCAACCAATGAATGCCAACTGGGGTCTTGTGCCTAATATTCAAAAAGAACGTGGTGTAGGTCGAGCTGAGCGTCGTAAAAAGATGTATAGCAATGGTTTGGAAGCCTTTACAGCTTGGTTTGATGAGACTGCAAAAGTTAGCTAATATTTAGCATCTCGAATCTTGTCTTAAGCTATTTCCTATATGTTTTATGGTAGCTACAAAATTTAAAGTTCGATAGGTTGCTCTACATTTATGTAGGGCAATATTTTTGCTATATTGCGAGCATCATCTATGCCACGGTGATGTGTTCCTTCAAGTTCTAAACCTACTTTGCGCAATGCTTGGTCTAGACCAAAGCGTTTTTCAGTGTTTTGGGCAGTGCTGAAGGCTGTTTTTATATTGAAGTGAGTGATGAGTGGAAAGGGGATTTTGTGAAGGGTGCAATCCTGCTCGAGCTGATTGCTGTCATATTTACCCCATGAACAAAATAAGTAATCCTCAAACTGGCTAGCCCAAGTCACAAAAGAGTCAAAGACTTCTGGGAATTTAGCAGCAGCATCCACATCTGTTTGTTGAATTGATGTTAGTTGCTTACAAAAATCACGCAACTCTGTATGGATAATAGGTCTAACGAAGGCTTGAAACTCATCTACAGCCTTTAAAGATAGTACGTCTACCATGACTGCACCAATCTCAATTGTTTCCATATCTGTGCGTTTAAAGTCGCTTGCATCGTCGCAAGTTGCTTCTAAATCGACAACTAGTAAATGTTTGATTTTTAGGTCCCCTTTTGTACTTTTTTATTTCGGTGTACTCTCAGTTTTAAAGCAGCTCGAGCCGCCTTAAAACTATGTAAACAATCAAACAAAAACTGTATTTAACTAACAGCATTTTACAAAAGTAGACTTGCGTGGTGTGACTAACTTTGAGCTGTAATTCTTAGTAAGTCTTGTTTGAATTGTAATAGTTTACATCATCTCACAGCTTGAGTTGAGCAAAAATCAATATTCCTGACTATCTATTCCTAATTATGCTTTAACAAAGACATATTATTTAGCTTGAATATCTTTTGTATTTTGGTGAAATAAGATAGTATTGAGCATGTTTAAAAGAACAACATTTTTGTAGCTGAATTCTTTGTTCAATTCATTTAAAAGACTGTTCAACTAGACCTAGACTAATCTCTAAATTAATACAATACTTAAATACTGGCTAAGCACTCTTGAAAGAGTAACTGATTCAGTCGTAAGCTTACAGTTCTGCCAAACTTTTTATAAATTTTGTGTAGAGGAGAACGAACAGCTAAAACAGATTTTTAGTTGAACAAAAGGTTATAGTAAATACGCCATACAACAACGTTTAAAATAACTTCAAATAAAAATAGTTTCAAAATGGAATTTATCTACTAGAAAAGGGTAAATAGAGTTGAGTGTCTTGAATTGTCTACAGACTAGAACACAAAATTTAATAGGCATATTGAAGGCTGATTGCGTTAGCTCGAGCCTTTCCTATATCTCTAACTTAACCAAGCTAGGATCTCAGCAGACTATAGATAAGGCTTACCTATGAGTGAAGAAGCCCTAATCTGGCAAAGCCTTTTAGAGTGCATCCAAAAAGATGTACCTCAAGTTCAGTACCGCACTTGGTTCCAAGATAAAACACGTCCTCTTGGCATGAAAGGCGACAGCTACGTTATTGGTGTGCCTCACTCCTTTGCCAAAGACTGGATTAAGAACCACTATGGCGAACTTATTGAAGCTTGCCTAAGTAGCTTAGGAAAAACTGCTGTTTCTGTCTCTTTTGAAGTTGTTGGGTTTGATACAGCACAGCAAGAACTTTTTGCAGGACAAGATGAACAAACGCAACATTCTGAAGCTGGTGAAGTTAGTCAAACTGTGCCAGAAAAATCAACACTAAGTACGAATGCAAATCCTGTAAATAACCCTGCTAGCTCAGAAAGATATAATCAGGATTTTGCAGCAAAAATGACTCCCCCTAAGGCCAATTCCGATATGCAGCAACCAACCCCGACTAGTAAACGCTTATCACTTAATCATAAGTATATTTTTGAAAATTTTGTCGTTGGACCAAATAATAGCCTTGCCCACGCAGCGGCGCTAGCAACTGCAGAGTCTCCTGGACGTGCTTATAACCCACTGTTTATATATGGAGATGCTGGTTTGGGTAAAACCCACCTGATGCACGCAGTAGGTCAATCTGCAGCTGAACGCTTTCCACACATGCAAGTGGAGTACGTAACTACTGAAACATTTACCAATGACTTAGTTACCGCAATTCGTGGTGACAACATGGTGCAGTTCCGTGACCGTTACCGCAATATAGATTTGCTACTGGTTGATGACATTCAATTTTTAGATGGTAAAGAACGAACCCAAGAGGAATTCTTCCATACATTTAATACCTTGTATGAATCTGGCAAACAGATAATTCTATCTTCCGATAGACCACCAAGAGATATATCAACACTTGAGAACCGTTTAAGAAGTCGCTTTGAGTGGGGACTTATTACCGATATTCAAGCACCAGATCTTGAAACACGTATGGCAATTCTCAAAATGAATGCGGAAAACCATAAAGTAAACATCACAGATGATGTAATTACTTATATTGCTTATCAAGCTGCAAAAAATATTCGTGAATTAGAAGGCGCACTGATGCGTGTAATCGTTTACGCAAGCATGAATGGCGCACCTATGAACCGTAATACTGCTGCCAATGCGCTGTCTGACGTCTTTACAACCAATGAAGAGATTAGCTTGAGCCTAGAAGATATATCGCAAACTGTAACGGCTCACTACAAAACAACCAAAGAAGATATGCTTTCAAAAAGTCGTAGGGCTGAGATTGTGAAAGTTAGACAGATATGCATGTACCTCATGCGTGAACTAACAACACATTCATTCCCTGAAATTGGTACTTTCTTTTCTGGGCGTGACCATACTACCGTTATGCACGCTGTACAAAAGATAGAAAAGCTAGTTAAGACAGATAATGTAATTGCTGAGGAAGTTCGTAGTATAAAATCTAGACTTGCAATTTAAATTAGGTTACATAGATAACCTCATGAGCATCCGTTAAATAGGGGAACTCCAAAGTTTTTAACTGTTTTTCGATAATGACTTGAGGCACTATATGTTTTCTTTCTCGGTTTTGCTTAAAGATACTGCTAGGAGCTTTGTGAAATACTGCTAAGGTCACTTTAGCTTTGTAATTTAAACCAAACTGTATAATCTGTTCACGTTGTGATTTAATCAAACTTGTTGCGTCCCAAATGACATTCTGATGATTGCGTAAACAGCTTTTTAATTGCTCTTTAGCAAGTTGCATCACTTGTCCATTTTTACTTTGGTCTTCACGCTTTCCAGTTAGGTCTTCTCGAAGCTTATCTAAGGATATAACAACATAGTCTGGATAGCTTTGTGCTGACCAAGTACTTTTACCTGACCCACTTGGACCACAGCACACTATTAAGTGTGAATAACCATCTCTATAAGCATAGCTACGGGCAATGGCTTCTTGAGGACTATAGATTTCACCTGCTTCAAACTCTCGAATAGCATTGGCAGTAATGAGTGCTTGGGTGTTTGAAGCTAAATCTTTAACTTCTTCAAGAATATGATTTTCCCAGTCTATATAGGGGCTTTGTGTATTCCATAGTTCTTCTTCTTCAGCAGTGAGCTTGTAAACTTCTAAGATATCAAGTTGCTCTTCTAGATCTCTACAAAGTCTTCCTTGCATATCTGCTCTTTCTAGCCAATACAGCATATCTAAAGGTGCAAGTCTTGCAAGTTGTTTGTACTGACTTAAAGGTTCATCTTTAACTACAAGTTGCTTTGGATCATGGTGATGACCAACAATGGCCATTACTTGTCTAACAACGGTAGCGTCTAAACCTAAATCTAATAAAGCATAGGCTATGTAGGATCTGCCTTTATCTGCATGTCTAGGTGAGACAATACGTTCTTTGCCTCTTATAGAACGTACTTTGGTAGAAATAGGTTTGGCTATGTCATGAAATACAGCAGACAATATTAATACAGTGCGTTTACCTTGAGTAAGGTGACTTGCCTCATTCTTGAGTAATTTATAGACTTGTTCTAGTACCATACCTGTGTGAATGTAAACATTCCCTTCTGCATGCCACTCGCTGTCTTGCTGTGTATGTTCTAGTTCATAAAGAAGGGGTAGTTGTTTTCCAAAAGCCTCAATAAATGAATCTAGTGTAGGTGTTGTACCTGTTTGGAGTTCTTTGAGTAATGGATGTAGTGGAATAGTTTTATGTTTCGACATTGCTAGCCTCTTTAAGTTTATTGGGAGTGACTTGAGCATGTAACCAATGTTGGTCTGTTTGGACATGGTCTTTACGTACCCATTTTGCGATATTTTGGGTGAAGTTGTCGTAGTGGAACTGTTGTGAATTTCGAACGACATAGCCTTCTTGTTTTTGTAGGTCGAGTTTGAATTCTTTAATGTGTGTTTCGTTCCAAACGCCTTGGTAGAGGACGGGGGTGGGCTCGAGCCCTAATAACACTATCCACTCAACTGTTTCATCCCAACTTAAACAAGTATTTGTTTCATCCCAAATAGAAAAAACATAGAAATAGCTTGTTAGGTTGCTATAAAAAATAGAGTGTTTAGCATATAGGTTTTCACCACATATACGCCAACCTATTGGTATTAAATGTGCAATCTCACCGTGTAAGGCTTTAACCCAATTTCGAGAAGGATGATGTTTTGAATCCAGTGATCTAGCATGTATATGGTCTGTATACAGAGTAGTATTTTCACCGTCTAATTTTTCTGTAACAACAACTGTTTTACCTTCAAACTTCGTGCTGCTATCCAATTTTATATCATCACTATTTACCCCAGGTGACCATGGCAAATGAGGTGTGCGTGGGTATTTATAATGTTTATGCATTTTTAGGGTGTACCTTTCTTTATCTAAAAAGAATATCGATGCCAGTCACAAACAATGTCATCATTGATAGGTGCGTAGTACTATCCAATATCAAAATATAAAGCGCTCCCACGATTTATTAAGTTAGTAGTAAATCGATGAGTTTATACAAATAAGAGCAAACCCATATAGTCTGACTTAACGTAATAGCACGAAGTGATGCTAATAGATGTAGCACATGTACTTTCCTTGAGGAAGGACTACAAGACAACTGTTGCTTGGAAAGGATATATATTATGTTGTGGTTTGTGTTTTGGCAATAGGAGTCTGACAACTGTATTTAAACAGCTACTGAACTATTATTGAGAACTAAGAATTAGATTGTACACTCGCGCATCACTATCACCAAACATTATCTTGCGTAGTTTGTAACCTATTTGTCAAGTAGCAAAAGTGTTGAGAACGTCTATTAAACTATTTACTTTACAAAAAAACCTTTAATAAATTCAGCAGCAGGGTGTTGAACTTGTTCACATAGATCAATAAAAGCATCGTAATTATAGTCTACTTTGTAGTGCTGTAATTGATACCCTAAATTTGAAGTCTCTAACAGTACATAGGAGGCACGTAAATCTGAAGTGAAAGGATTGCTAACACTACCAAGATTCACAATATGCTGACCCTCAAGTTGTCTGTTGCTTACTTTATGGGTATGACCTACACAAACTAAATCAGCAGAACAGCCTTTAAAAAGTGTTTTTAATTGTTCATCAGTCGTATCTGGATGTATACCAATACCATCATCCGTTTCAAAGGAAGCGTGTACACCTAAAAAATTTGTTCCATCTTCTAAATGCGTTTCTAGGTGAAGCGGTAGCTTTGCTAAGAAGTCAAAGTATCCAGATACCGTTATAGCACCTTGTGTCCACGCAAAGGATTCATTCATATTTCTAAACGTTGCTATAGTTTCAAAATCATTTTTGACATCTGTAATTGTTGGTGGCGGTCGGTCTCCTGTAACCACATATCTATCAGTATTGCCACGGGTAAATTGTGCGTTTGGCAAAGCGTGTAAGCGTTCTAATGCGCCGATAGGGTCAGGACCGATAGCTACTAAATCGCCGAGTATCCAGTAGGCATCTACACCACCTTGTTTTTCGATGTCTTTTAGTACAGCATCTAAAGCGAGGGTATTACCGTGAATATCAGAAAAAAGAGCTACTCTCATAATATCCAACTTAACATGGATTGAATGCATTCACACAGCATTCACAAAGCGAGCACCTGCCCTTCACAGCAATCACCTTATTCTCGTTTTAAGCCGGTTGATGAATACTACCGGGACTTAGAAATGGAGTAACAAATGGTTTTAGCACATGGTATGCAAGGTGCAGAAATGGCATTCGGTTTAGGGTTCTTGAATTTTGTGGGTCACGTTCTCTTTTTATTCTTGGTTTTTTGGATCGTTAAGAATGTAATATTTGCAATGAAGTATGGCGAAGCTGGTGGTGGTTCATGTGGTTCAAGTTCTAAATGGAAGCGCCGTAAAGAAGCTTGGAAGGCAAAACACTCTGAAGGTAGAGAAGGTGTAAGTTCTATGCCTGAAAGAAACGCTAAAGTAGATGATGCAATGTCGGTCGCTAGACAGCGTGTCGCAGAAGGCGAGATTAAGCCTGAGGATTTTGAAGTTATTAAGCAAGGATTGAGTAATGACCATATTAACCAAGATGGTTGGAGCGCTCGAGCCTTCGATAGCGCCTTAGACACAGCCCGTATGCGTTTTGCAAAAGGTGAAATAAGCATTACAGAGTTTGAAGCAGTCAAGAAAACTTTGATGGGCGCATAAAGTTAAAAGTAAATAGATAGAGATAATAATTCAGCTTTTCCTCCTACAGTTAATGTAGGAGGAATTTTTCATCCACTACCTTGTATAGTAAAGGTTATATAATACATCTGAAATTCAAGACTTACCCTGTAGGTCATTTTAAGGAAAACGTGTCACAGACAATACTAATAGTAGAAGACGAAACACGTCTAGCAGAAATTTTAGAAGAATATCTTAAGCGTGAAGGCTTCAAAACTGAACGTGCTAAAGATGGTAAACGTGCAATTGAACTTTGGCGTGCTGCTCAGCCAGATTTGATATTGCTTGATCTTATGTTACCTATACTTGATGGTTTTGAAGTTGCCCGTCATATTCGAGCAGAGTCTAGCGTGCCGATAATTATGCTCACAGCTAGAGATGACGAGGTTGATAAGCTTTTGGGGCTTGGATTAGGCGCCGATGATTATGTGGTAAAACCCTACAGCCCAAGAGAAGTGATTGCACGAATGAAGGCAGTTCTACGAAGAAGTACAGGCTCATTAAGCCAAGTAGATAGTTATACAGTAGGTAATATAGATATAGATTTAGGTCAGTATGTAGCTCGTTGTAATGGACAAGAAATACCGTTGACTGCGAGTGAATTACGACTCTTAGCAGCTTTGGCAAAAACACCAGGGGTAGTTCGCAACCGTACAGAATTACTGACTGCTGCTGGCGATAGTGATAGCTTTACAGATGAACGCAGCATAGACGCCCATGTAAAAAACATTCGTAAAAAATTAGGCGATTGTGCAGAACAATTAGAAACAGTTCGTGGTGTTGGTTATAAGTTAAGAGCTATAAGTTATGAGCTATAAGCTAAGCGCTATACACTAAGCGCCATACACTAAGAATATAAATTACTTTAAGCTTTAAAGAGAGTAACATATGCCAAGGAAAGCTTCTCACAAATGGCGTGGCAAACATTCTGCTATGCGTAAACAACATAAAAAGCAGCGCTGGGTTTTGCGGCGTAGGCTTACTTTTATGTTTGCATTTGTAGCGTTGGCAGCAGTAACCCTAACAACATGGTTGACACTGGGCGCAGTTTTTAATGCACAACGGGAGCTTTTTAGTTTGCAATTCGAACTTCAAGGCGAAGCACCACCTTTTGATTCTGGTAGTCACTTTGGACCATTTGGAGGTTCACGAGGTTCAAGTGGTAATTATGATGCCAGTAATCCAGCCCATGTTGGTATGTTCGAAAGTGCATCTGCTGCGTTTAAGCAGATAACACGTACAGCTTTTCTGGCTGCACTACTTTCCTTTTTTCTAGCTTCGGGCGTGGCAGCTGCAGTAACACGCTTTTTGACGAGACCGTTATTGGCTTTGACAGATGGTGCTAAGCGCTTGGAAACTGGCGAACGCAACATCCAACTCAAAATTCCACCTGCTAAAGATGAGCTACAAGAATTAACCGTGGCTTTTAACAATATGTCAGCAGGGCTCGAGCGCCAAGAAACATGGCGACAAAATATGGTGGCAGATGTTGCCCATGACTTAAGAACGCCATTATCGGTACTTCGTAGTGAAATAGAAGCGATGCAAGATGGTGTAATAAGTACAGACGAGCAAGGACTAGATAGACTCCATCAAGAAGTAATGCTCATGGCAGGTTTAGTGGATGATTTAAAAACACTTTCTATGGCTGAAAGTGGCGTACTAAACTTAGATAAATCAGTAGTCAATATATATGACTTACTTGAACGTATAGCAGAATCACTTAATCGACGTGCTACTGAGGTGAATTCGAGTATAGTTTTAAAAAATACCTCAAAAGAGTTATCGGCAACCCTAGATGCTGAGCAGATGAATCGTGTTGTTAGCAATCTTATAGATAATGCTCTCCTGTATGCAAGTCCTAGTGTAATAGAACTCTCAGCTCGAGCTGAGGAAGATGGAATCGTGCTTTCAGTGCGGGATGGTGGCGAAGGAATTCCTGAAGATAGACTCATTCAAGTTTTTGAACGTTTTTACCGTGGTGATTCAGCCAGAACTTCAGCCAGAACTCCAGATGGAACTACTTCAGATGGAACTATCTCAGACTCTACTTTAATAACTGCCGAAGATTTACAGCCTAGAGTAAAACGTGGTTCAGGATTAGGTTTAAATATAGCAAAAGCTATCAGCGAAGCACATGGTGGGCAAATTCAAGCCTTTAACCATGCAAACGGTGGTGCTGTGTTTGAAATTTGGTTACCCGATGAAGCATAATAAAACTCTTTTTAGTAAGTTGTAAGTGGCTTGGTAAAGGCGTATAGTATAGCTCCTATATGCATACTAAATCGCTCCCCTACGTTTTTTTACTCAGTCTCTTTTGGGGAACGAACGTTGTTGCCAGTCGTTTTGGCATCGGTGAGTTTAACCCTTACCTTTTTATAACTTTGCGTTTGACAATTGCAGTCTTGTGTTTTATACCCGTTCTTCTATTTATACAAGGTAAATTACCTACACGTGTATCGCTTTGGAAAAAGGCTGCCTTAAGTGGCTTACTTGGTGTAGCTATTCCTATGCCAACCTTTATTCTATCTCTACAATATCAATCGAGTGGTGTTGCTAGTTTGTATGTAACAACCTTTCCTGTGATGCTTGTAATTGCAGCACATTACATATTGCCAGATGAGCGTATGACTCGCAATAAGGCACTTGGTGTAATGATTGCCTTGTGTGGTGCATTGTTTTTAGCTATAAAAGGTGAAAGTGGTTTGAGTGATATTGGTCGTGCAAACCCGCTCGGTTTTATACTTATTATTATTGGATTGATGTCTGAAGTCTGTAATACTATGTTTGTGCGCCTCCATATGAAAGATGAAGACCCACTGCAAGTTACTGGAATCCGCTTGTTTACAGGTGCGATTATTGTGGCTATTGTTACGAGTTTCTTTGGAGACTTTTCTTTTGCGAATGTAACACGTGCAGGCTACTTTTCGCTTATTTATGCTGCTATTTTTGGTGCATTGGCAGCACAGTTTTTGGCTTTCTTTATTCAAGGTAAATTTGGGGCAACTGCTTTTTCTATGACATCTTTTATAGTACCTGTAGTGGCAATACTTTTTGGTGCGCTGCTACTTGGTGAAATCTTGACTTGGGCTATGGCTGTTGGGATGGTATTAATTGCTATGGGGTTGTACTTAGTGAATAGAAGCAATTCTGCTTAAAACATTGATGAATTAAGGCTGGTAGTTTACCTAAAAAACAATGAAAGTTTCTGAATTGATATAAACACACTCGTGATGACCTACCGAATTTTAAAAAGCCTCATTGTTAATTACAATGAGGCTTTTAAATTACTTTGGTAGTGAATGTTATGGAGTAGAGCCAGTAACAAAAAGGTTTTTCAAAGCAACCATTTCGGTACCACCATCTTGAACTACTTTAAACCTTATTTTAATTGTTGTTCCTGTGCCTGTTAAAGCAGCCGTATAAGTTTTAAAGATATTGCTTGCCGTTGTTGTTCCACTATCATCAGTAATTGTTAAGGGATCAGACAAGGTATCTGTTGTTGGTGAGTTTGGATCATCGTTGAAGAGTTGATAGGTTTGACTACCTGCCTCATCAACTAAAAAGGTTATTGCGTCAGTCTCTACACCACCATCTATTTGATAAGTTAAGCTAAAGGTATCGTTAGCTTCAAAGTCACCTTTTGCAGCCATGTCTACAAATAGCTTGAGATTTGTAACATCTGTTATGTCAAAATCCCAACTCACTTCACCTTCTGGGTCTGAGCCTGCGTTTGGATTTTGTGGGTTATCAACATCTCTAGCTAAGAAAAAAGGTTCGAACTTTTGTGTACTGTCGTGGAAGATGTTTAGTGGATTTGTTGTAAAGCTAAATGGATTTGGCGGTGTTGCGCTATCGTCTGCATGTGCTGGTGTTTGCTGCATAGCAAAAGCGTCAACCTCGGTACCAGGAAAGGTATGTGCGTCTGGCACTGCTGGAGGTGGGCTTACAGTTTGGCTACTATTATTTTCCTCACCACCACATAGAGAATCAAAGCCAATAACTGCGTCAGCAGCTT
The DNA here is from genome assembly GCA_032361265.1 of Devaleraea mollis. Taxonomy (NCBI): domain Eukaryota; phylum Rhodophyta; class Florideophyceae; order Palmariales; family Palmariaceae; genus Devaleraea; species Devaleraea mollis. The sequence continues at coordinate 14,073 of JAULCF011165666.1, forward strand.
CTGCAACAACATCTATGTAAATTGCAAACGGTGAAGTGGTGAAATTTGCTTCAAAAGTTAGGATAAAAGAATCTGTACCAGCAAAATCTGTATCATCATCGCCTGCGTCATCTTTCGCAGGTAAGAAGCAGGTATTGACGAATTCTTTACCAATACTTATTTCACTATCGCCATTGGGTACTTTTAAGACAACTTTAGTTGCGTCTGGGGTAGCGCTGTTTGGGTTTGCAACTTGTCTAACCTTTAAGTTTGCCCAGACATTATTAGCTTTGTTGTCAAATTCAAAATCAACCGTCGCCGTACCTATATCGCCAGGATTGACTATAGGAACTGGAAATTGAACATTACGAAATCTAAAAGCTAGGTGTGTGCCATTAAGCGCTGCTTGGGTATCTAGCTTAGAAACAGCTTTATCATCTACACTTACCAGTTGGAGAGTACCGCTATTGGCATCTATCTCGTAGCCAAAGCGTAAAATGGAATTTTCGTTTGGTACGGTTGGAGTATTTCCTATGACAGTTGTTGTTGGTGTACTTACCTTTTGGTTTGTTACTGTTGTACAAGCACTCAAAGCAAATAGTCCTGAGACTAGTAGTGTAAAAAGTTTTAGAGCTTGCAAGCTATTTTTTAGCATAATATTTGCTCCATTATGTTTTATCCTTTCACACTATTATTCATTTGGAAGTGCTTCGCTACTGCGTGACGGGAATACACCTATTGTAGCAATACACCAACGCATTCCTAAATAAGGTGATAGATTATTGAAAGGGATATTACTTCCTGTATTACCTACAGTTACAGATGTAGTCACGTCTACAGAATCTTCATGGAGTGTTGCAGCCCCAACTCCATCCACGATTGGGGCTGGGCCCTCTTCATTATTATATATTTGTGATTGAGTAAGTGCTGCTTCAGAAGAGCCCGAGGTATTTGGACCATCATCAGCAGCTTTTATTAAAGCAGTACTTGTAGCAGTTGCAATATGATTATGGCTAGGTAAATTGGTTATATTTAAAGTGGTGTTTTCAGCGCCTCCTTTTTGACCTTCTTGATAAGAACTAAGACCTGGACCGTTTCCTTGCCCAATAGGTACACGCCCTCTTAAATCAGGTACGGCATACGTTGTTCGTCCATCACCACCATATATGGTACCTAGTATAGAAAAGAGTGCGCTATTTTGTGAAATTGCGTAAAGACCACCATCTGCTTCTACCCAACCTCTTGGGCAAAAATTACCT
>JAULCF011166777.1:0-15293 GCA_032361265.1 Devaleraea mollis
TTCGGTCCGCAGTCGGCGGCCACGACTGGTGTGCTTGTTCACCATGACTCGCCGCACCCACGCGCCCGGGTCGTCGTAGCTGGCCACTTTGCCCCAGTTGCGGTGGGCTTCAGTCAGGGCGTCTTGGATCAGGTCTTCGGCCGACCATCGTGAGCCGCTGAGCACAAAGGCCAGGCCGAACAGCGAGCGATAGTCACGCTCGTAGTACTGGTCGAAGGACTCCACGATCGTCCCAGTGTGGACGATAGAACGCGCGCTCGTGCCGACATCGGCAGCAAGCGAATCCACAATCACACAAGTAACACGCACCAGTGCCCTGCCAGGGGGGACAAGATCAGCAGATTTCTGACAATAGAGTTTGGGTATGACTCATCCCTTCCGGTTCAGCGCATCACTTGGCGGCCTCGACACCGCTGAACTGGTTGCGAACGCTCGCCGGGCCGAAGAGCTCGGCTACGCCGCAGTCACGCTGCCCGACCACTTCGATAATCAACCGGCCCCGCTTGTCGCACTGACCGCTGCGGCCATGGCCACCACCACGCTGCGGGTACTCCCCCTGGTACTGGCCAACGACTACCGAGAGCCACTCGTGCTCGCCAAAGAACTGGCCACCATCGATGCCCTGTCTGGCGGCCGGCTCGACTTCGGTATTGGCGCCGGCTGGATGAAGACTGACTATGAACAAGCGGGCATGCAGTACGACAGTGCCGGCACTCGCATCCGCCGCCTGCGTGAAGCCGTCGACATCTTGCAGACGCTGCTCGCCGGTAACGAAGTCACCGGTGACCACGAGTTCTACGACATATCTGGCTCGCTGTCAGAACCGTTGCCGGTGCAGGCCGGTGGTATCCCGCTGATGCTCGCGGGCGGCAAGCAGAAGATGCTCACCCTGGCCGGAGAGAAGGCCGACATCGTGGGCGTGAACCCCGGCCTGACTGCGGGTGTGATCGATGAACGAGCTGGCCGCACCGCTACTGCCGAGAAGACCGACGAGAAGCTCACCTGGATCCGAGATGGCGCGGGCAGCCGCATCGACGAGATCGAGCTCCAGACTCGCATCCACGTAGCCATGATCACCGACGATCGCGACAAGGTCGCCGCCGACTTGGCGCCCTTTATGGGCCTTAGCCCGCAAGAAGCACTCGACTCGCCGCACGCACTCGTGGGCACCACCGACGAATGCATCGAAGAAGTGCAGCGCTGGCGCGACCGCTGGGGCCTGAGCTTCGTGTCGATCAACGGCAGCGATATGGAAGCGTTCGCCCCCGTGGTCGAAGCGCTCGCGGGCAAGTAGCAGGCGCTAACCAGACGGAGCGAGCCATTGCTCAGATAGCTCCTGAGCGATGCGCGTCATGTGCGCCACGACAGCAGGCGGCGGATCGATCAGGCGCAGTGACTTTCCGAAGCCCACGATCTGAGCCGCGAGTGATTCAGGTGAGGTTTCGGTGATGGTGACTTCGAACCAGCCGTCGTCTCGCTCCGCAGTGACTTCGCATCGATTCGAGAACACGTACTGCAGCGGCCTCAACATCTCGGGTGCAACTTCGACATGAACAACGAGTCCGGCACGCTGCGACTCCACGGTGGTCACGATCGTTTCCCATGTGGCATCGAGATCAAAGTCATCGGGCCGTACGACCGCATCGTCGAGCATCTCGACGTGTTCGATTCGGGACACTCGGAAGGTTCGGATGCCCTTGTCGGTATTGGCTATCAAATACCAGACGCCGCGTTTAGTGACCAGTCCCAGCGGATGTACCACCCGTTCCGAAGGCGCCTTGTTGGGCGTGCGGTAACGCATGGTGGCCTGGCGGCTAGCGATCACTGCGTCGCTCAACACATCGACCCATGGCACCTGGATCGCGGGCCCGATTTGGCCCCACCCGGTCGGATCGACGCGGATGGCACCCGTTGCGGCGACGGCGTCGTCGCGGAATCCTTCGGGAACCGCCACGGTGAGTTTGCGCAGCGCTGCGTCGAGCGCCGGGTTCGAGTCGCCTTGATGCGCCAGCGCCAAGAACAGTGCCCGGGACTCGTCGGCCGATAGTCCGGTCAGATCAGTCTTGGCTCCGCCGATCAATCGCCAGCCCCCGCCCCGCCCGGCCTGTGAATAGATCGGCACACCACTCATGGCCAACGCATCGAGATCCCGGCGGGCAGTGCGCGTCGATACCTCGAGCTCCTCGGCAACCTGGGCCGCGGTTACTTGACCATGAGTTTGGAGAAGCATCAATACGGCGATGAGCCGATCAGCACGCATAGGACAAGTATCTCATTTAAAGTGGACAGAAGTTGTCCACTTTGCAATGTGATAGTGCTTTCATGACCGAAAACACCAGCAGCTCAAACGCCAGCTCAACTACTCCCCCAGCACCCGCAGAAGACGATCCGCGTTATGCCTTCGCCCAAGTCGTGAGTGCCCTTGGCGACCTGATCGAAGGAACCACCGCTGACATGCTCGGCAATGCCACTCCCTGCCCCGAGTTCACCGTGAAGGAACTACTTGAGCACTGTGTGCTCGTTGTCCGCCGGGTCGCGACCATCGGTAAGGGCGAACACTGGTCCACCGTTGAGCAGCAGGCCACCGACGGCGGTTGGCTCGACGACTACCGCGCCGGCGCCCACGACATCATGGAATCGTGGGGCGACCCCGCCATCCTCGGCGCCATGTTCGAGGTGCCGTGGGGCGAATTCCCCGGCGGCGCACTCATGTACACCTATACCGCCGAGCTCGCCACCCACGGCTGGGACCTGGCCCAAGCAACCGGACGTGACTTCACGATCGACGATGACCTGCTGCGCGGCGCGTTGGTGGCAATCAAGTTCATCCCGGCCGAGGGCCGCGACGCTCCCGAGGTTCCCTTCTCAGCCGTTGTCGATCCCGGACCAGATGCGCCGATCCTGCTGCAACTGGCAGGATGGGCGGGCCGCAACGTCGCCGCTGCTTAACGAGCGAGCACGGACCTAAGGAGTCCACATGAGCCATATGTACTTCGACACGTTCATCTCGGTTGCGCCGGACTTTGCGGGTGACACCGCCAAGATCCCGGCACCCCGGGGTGCGTCCAAGACCGTCGCCCAGATGCAATACGACATGCTGATCGACGCGCCGTTCGAGCACACCCAAGAAGATGTGCTGTTCACCATCTGGCTGATTCGCCAGGATCTCGGACCACTGGCGAACGACGAAGTCGCAGCGCTGCGCGCCGAGTACTTCGCCAAAGGGCAGGCCTGCCTGCGAGCATCACCACTCACCAAGACACACGGTTGGGGTGTCGTGTTCGACGATCACGGCCGCGCCGCGTTGTGTGCCGTCGAGTCAGATGAGTACCGCACCCATCTCGACAACGGTGACCTCAAACAACTCGCCGCCATGCGGTCCAAGCGGGCCTGAAGAACGCTATTTGCGTGCGTCCGAAATGGCCGCCGGAGCGACCCCAAGCAGACATTGTGAGTCCCACTTCCCACGAGGTTCCGCTACTGTCATCGTTCACACCCTCGCTGTCACCGAAACACGGACACTTCTCGCATTCATGGACCGCTCGCACCCCCTCGATCTGCAATGACCAACGTACGTATCGTCGTTCTTGGTCCTCTAACAGTCGAGGGCGCCGCCGGAACTGAAGCCCGCATCCCCGCGAGAACCCAACAGCTCATTGCATTGTTGGTTGCGGCAGGTAGCGATGGGATAACCAAGGAACACCTTGCTGAGCAGATCTGGCCCGGTGACTTGCCCCAATCGTGGCAATCATCGTTGCGCAACCGTGGCACCCAGGTGCGCAGGCTAGTGGGCGACGACGGCCTCCTGAATCGTTCAGGTCGCTATCACTTGGGTCCGACAATCAGCGTTGACTCATGGGAGCTCTTGGCCGCGCCGTTGCAAGATCACGCGGCCGCTGAACAGGCGTTTGCTTTCCTCGCAGGAGCACCACTGACGGGCATAGCGTTGACTCCCCTGTTGCTCCGCCACCAGCAACAAATCGTGGCGGCCCGTGCCGCCCGAATCCAGCAGATAGTGGCAGATCCCGAAATACAACTCGCACCGTTCGCGCTGCAGACGCTTCGCAGTTACCAGTTGCGCCATGCACTCGACTCTGCCACCACCCAACAAACCGTGCTGGCTCACTTCCAAGCAAACGATGACGCCCGAGCCAGAGAGATCATCCGATCAACGCAACAGGCCGCAGAACAGGGCGGCACAAGTCCGCGATGGATTGCCGAACTCGATGACCTGGCCCCGGCGGCCAACCACCAACGTCGCGTCAGCGATCAGACCCCAGCGGGGGCACCCGCAACAGCTGCCCAGAACATTGCCTCTGAGGCCGAAGCCAATCGACTCCGGGCCAACATCTTCGCCTCGGCCGCGGAAAACAACGATTGGGCCCTGGCACTCGAAGTTGCCATGAGCGGCTTACCCGGGGCCGTCAACATCCACGGAGACCCACCGCGCCTCAAACTGCTCCTAGCCATCCCCATCGAGCGCCTCGAGCCTTCACAACAGTTCGTCCTGGCCAGCACGCTGGCTCAACACCTCATGCTCGTGCAACAAGAGGACCAGGCCCGGGCCTGGTCGCTGCGAGCACGCCAACTCACGCAGACACCCGACGATGAACTGACGGCTCTCTACACCGGCTCGATTGTGGGCGATGTTGCAGATGAGAGCGAGCCGTTGCGTCTACCCGGCTCGTTCGATCAGGGCGCTCCTACCCCGATGCACATTCGACTGTTGCAGATATCGACCGTCAGCCACCTTGAGCGTTCACCGGCTGCCGAAGCCGCCGACATGGTCGCCCGCGTCGAGCGGCTCGTCGAAGCTTCTGGCGACTCGCACCGGCGATGGCACGCATTACTGATGAAATCCATGCTCACGTTCGTTGCGGGCGATTGGGCCGGCGCAGTCGCTGCAGCCGAGCGGGCTCATCAATACGGAGCGTTGTTCTCGGTCGCCAACAACGACTCGGCGCTGCTAGGACAAACGCTGAATCCAGCCTGGATCCACCCCGACTTCGGTCCCGCCGAGACGATCCGGCCCGACACCGGCAGCCCCATCGACGAAGCCATCTACCAAACCTTGGCTGACGACGGCGACATCGACACATTCATCGATTCGCTCGATTGTGAGAGCCGAGCGTTCTATACCGTTCCGGTCCTCGTCCTCGCAGCGCACAAGGTCACGTCTCTGGCCAACAAGAACAGAGTCGCCAAGCGGCTTCAATCTCGTTCGGGAACGTCGGCGATCCTTGGCGCCGGGGCCATGCACTTCGGACCGGTAGACCGCGCCCTGTCCATCCTTGCGAGTGACACCGACGAACGCAACTCCCGCATGGCCGACGCGATCCGTGTTGCTGATCTTCAACAAACCAGGTTGTGGCAGGTGCTGTGTCGACTCGAGCACGCCCAGGCCACCAACGACCCCACGCTTGTAACCGAAGCTCATGGTCTTGCGACAACGCCTGAGCTTCGGCTCCTGATCACCAAGTTCGACATGTAGCAATGCGACACGTCCGGTGGGTTCGCAGCTAGCTGGCCACGCTTGATCGAACGTCGGTCAGCAACTGGTACACGTCTTGCTGGGTCAGGCTCGTGGTCCAGAAGCTCTGCGTAAACGACGCAATGATGAGGGTGTCGGTGCCGGGTGCGTACTGCATCGTGACCGAACCGCCATTGTGGCCGATCGACGTGTAGTCGAGCGTTCCCGCGTCACTGGTCGTACAGGGACAGACGGGGAAGGCACCCAGGCCCGACGAGAGCGCCGCATCGACCGTCATCATTGCCGTGATCTGTTCAGCTGGCAGAACCGCTTTCTCGCGATACAGAACATTGCCCCAACTGTGCAGGTCCTCGACCGTCGACACGATTCCACCGGCTGAGGAACCAACCCAACCCGCCGATGGCGTGGTGTCGATGAACGTGCCTGTAAGCCCGTACGGCGTCAGGATTCGCTCCTCGAGAGCATCCTCGTAGGTAAGGCCGGTGACCTGTTCGATGAGCAGTCCGAGCGCCAAGTAACCAGAGTTCGAGTAACCGCCAGCTGCACCCGGTGCCCATTCAAGCGGTGTGCTCGACGACATTGCGACCGCTTCGGTCGCGGTGAGACCGGCACCAGCGTTGTAGCCCGCCGCCTGCTGATACGGGACCAGCCCGCTCGAGTGATTCAAGAGATGACGCAGCGTGAAACTCTGATCAGCATTAAATGCTGGCACTGCGTTCAGCGTCGGGGCGGGAGCATCGAGCACCAACTCGCCTTCGCTTACGAGCTGCAAGATGATCGCAGCCGTCATGGTCTTGGTGATCGATGTAGCTGCGAACGAGTCGGTTACCAGCATGGCCGAACCATCAGTGTTGGCACCGGCGAACGTTGTCAACGGAGCCTGATTACCCGTCGAAGCAATGAGCCCAACGCCGGCCACGTCTTCGGCTTGACGCCACGACTCGAGGAACTCTGTCAAGCCGCTATCGATAGGGGCGCTCACCGTGGCCGCGGTGGCGGCTTCGGGGTCAGGTCGCCCCGAAGGCGCTGGGGGCAGCTGCAAGCCGGTTGATTCGGGCTCGGCGACGTCAGCAACACCCGCCTGAGGATCAGGACGCCCCGAAGGAGCAGGAGGCAACTGCAAGCCGGTTGATTCCACCGCACTGTCGTCGGAGGTAGCAGCGCCGGCCTGAGGATCAGGCCGCCCCGAAGGAGCAGGAGGGAGCCGTAGACCGCTGGCGGTGCTAATCGGGGTCGACGACGCAGAGCCCGCACCCATAGCCAATCCGCCGAAGACCAGCATCGCGACAGCGCCCACCGCGAACGCGGCCAGGCTTCGATTCGATACGAGCGCTCGGAATTGATCGAGCATCACGGTGAACGGGTTGACGTTCGTGCGAGTTGGCCACATCTCGCCGGGCTTGCCGCCGGCGACGTCTTCGATCCAGCCAGTGAGCAGCGATGCCAACATGGTGAGCAGCACGGTGAAGAACAGGATTGGAATCGGGCTACTTGCGACACCCATCTTCGACAGCAGCCAGTACGAGCCGACGATGGCTGGACTGTGCCACAGATATACCGACATGGCGCGCCGTGAACTCCAGTACACGACTGGCCCGACATAGCGGGTCGTCGTCGCTCGCCCAATCAGTGGTCGCGCCACGTGGAACGCAGAGATCCACATCAGGCCAATTGCCCACAAGGTTGGGTAGCTGTGGTTGACGACGCCGTCGTCGGAAGGCGCGAAATACCAGGCAACCGCGGTGACTGCGGCGAACGTGAGTGTCCACTCGGCGAAGTCACGAGGGGTGAGCTTGTCGAACGCCCCGCAGGTGTGGGCGAAACCCAGCAGTACGAAGAAGCTGTAGATACCGAAGTCGCCGAACAACCAGATCGCTGCGCCGGGCCCATTGGATACCTGGCCAGAGAGCACGTGCGCAATCATCATCAGCACGAATGGCGGTGCAAGCGAGAGCAGCCCGAATTTGCGCCACGCTTTCATGAGTAGCGGCGAGAGCAGCAGGATCCACAGATACGCCCGCAGGTACCACAGTGGCGACGAGGCCCAACCGGCCTCCCAGACCGAAGCCGACGGGTCGCGCAGCGGGAAGATCCACCACAGAAGCTGTTTGGCCGACAGTGCGGTCTCGGCACTGGGGCCGCGCAGGTGCACGATCGACAAGAAGCTCAAGGTGATGGCTCCGAAGAGCCAATACGGCACCAGCAGTCGCTTGAGGCGGCGGCGCAGCACGATGCCGGCCGGGCGTCGTTCGAGCGATCCGTGCAGCAAGGTGCCGGCCACGAAGAACATGACCGGCATGGTGGCGATGAACCACGAAATGATCGGTATCCCCAGGGCGTGCCAGACGATGACTCGCCCGAGTGCCACCGAACGCAAGGTGTCGAGAAACCCGTCACGTTGCGGCGGTTTCGCCACGTTCACGACATGCCCCGAGCTCACCGCATCTGAGCTGGACGCCATCGCCGGAGCAGACACCGCTGTCGCTCCAGGCCCAGTGGCGACCGGGCTCGTGGCGACCGGGTTAGTAGCGACCGGACTCGCGGCCGCCGCGGCAGTCGCCACGGGGCCCTTCTGGGCAGCTGCGTCCACGGCCCCAGCGAGGGTGGAAGGGACAGACAGCGGTGGGTGTTGTTGGGCGACGCCTACTTCGCCGTCGACAGCGGTCATTGGCTGAGATCTTCGATGGTGAAGTTGCTAAATGCTGCGACCGACACCGAGGTGACCAGTCCAAGGCGACCCTCTGCGATTGGATCAATCGCTGCAATCTCTCGCCCGTCGATCGATATGAACGTTCGATCTTCGCGCCGTTCAATGCCGAGACGCACCGTTGTCGATGGATCGAAATCATCACCGAGCGGGGCGCCACCTACGTAGCGGTATTGGCTGGTGCCTGGTTCATAGGAACCCCATCGCAAGAAGGTGCCGTCTTCGGTGAAGTCAATGATGGTGGCACCAGCTCGAGTGCCGGCTTCGGGCTGACCCAGGATCAGTCCAGCATTCAAGAGACCAGGTGCCGCAATATCGACTTCGACCAGAAACTCTGCTGGCGGGCGACGATTAAGTTCAGTAATGAAGTCGTACCCCGTGGAGTCGGTTTGCACATAGGCGCCGTTTTCGACTTCCCAGGAGCCTGAGAGCGGCTGCCAGTCACCCGATGAATCCTCGAATGTGTCGCCGAACCATGCATCAGCGACTGGATCTGACTCTTCCGGCTCACCTTCGTCTGGCTCACCTTCGCCTGGCTCACCGTCACCTTGGTTCGCGTCGTCTTGCTCTGCTGCTGCGGAGCCTTCGGTCAAGGTGGCCGCGGGAACTTCGGGCAGCACGCACACGATTGGTTCGTCTGAGGTTTCCCCGTCGGGGTCTTCGCCGTCTGGCGTGATGAGCAGGTCGGCATCCAGCGTGGTTGTCGCCGTGCCGTTGCCGGGCAGCACGACCACCGCGCCACCGGTTCCAGCAGCCAAGGTGGTGCCGATGAGCGGCGTTTCGCCGTCACCTTCAGGCGAGGACTCTGCTTCACTATCTTCCTCAGAGGGTTCCTCCGCCGACTCGGGTTCAGCCAGCGGCTCCGCAACGGGTGCGGGTACCGGCGTGGGAGTCAGCGTCGGCGTTGCAGGCACCACGTCGGCTACGAGTTCAGCGTCCTCGACCAAGGCGGCGTCTGCGGTGCCATCGCCTACTGCGTCGACGGCGGCCAACGCTGGATCACCGGATCCAAGCTGGGTTCCGGCAAGAACCAGAACGAGGGCGGCAGCGATGATCGCCAACCGAACATTGCCGTTGGCGAGCCAATTCTTCGAGGGCGCGTGATCTTCCATAATGGGAGTCTATGTTTTGAGCATCTAATCTCAGAACGTCAAATCGAAGATTCATTTTTTACGAAGTCATAGGACCTAGTGCCTCCGAGGCCCGTCCGCAGCCTTTTCTGGCGGCACGCACGCACGTGCAGTCCGATCGCCACGCGAAGATCTACCGACCCACACGCCCGCAAACGAGTGCTCAAACAGGCAGTGCGATAACGTTCGCTGAAACGGGTTTCACAAATGTGAGATCTAGTGGGACGATACGTGTCCTTATAGCTGTCTGCCATCCGGCATTCGGTAGAACCAACCAGACCCTGGTACGCCTCGGAAACGAGACACACCACTCGCGGCGAGAAGGCCGCTTTCAACTATGACTACTTCAGACACGCCAGAATCAACCGACGCCGACCAGCCAGCCGATGCAGCTGTTGTCGCTGAACCAACTCCCGTAGCCGAGGCACCTGCCGAAGCAGCACCCGCAGAAGCAGAAGCAGCACCCGCTGAGGCGGAAGCCCCCGCGGCAGAAGCAGCACCCGCGGACGCAGAAGCACCTGTAGAAGCAGCACCCGCTGAAGCCGAACCCACAGCAGCGGAAGCCCCAGCAGCCGAAGCCCCCGCGGCAGAAGCAGCACCCGCGGAAGCAGAAGCACCTGCAGCCGCGGCACCCGCAGAAGCTGCACCCGCAGAAGCTGCACCCGCCGAAGCTGCACCCGCCGAGGCTTCTGCAGAAGCAGACGCACCTGCCGCGGCCGATACACCTGACGTCCCGATGCCCGGGTCACCTGAAGCCGAGCCGGCTGACGATGTTGACCCCGATGCCGGACTTGGCCTGCCAGAAGCGGGCGTAGTCCTCGGCCCACCTAATCTTGGTGGTTTCGAAAGTGGCGAAATCATCACCGGAACCGTGCTCACGGTTTCCAAGCGAGAAGCTGAAGTAGATCTTGGCGACGGCAAAGTCGGCGTTGTCGGCGACCGTCACTGGTCATCTGAAAAACAAGTCGACATGACCAGCGTTCTGAAGACAGGCGACACGGTCGAAGCTGCCGTGCTGGCACGCGCTGACCTCAAGAAGCGCATCACGCTGAGCCGGTTGTGGGCACAGCAAAAGCGTGGTTGGGAAGCCGCCGAAGGCGCCGCCAAAGACAAGAGCGACCTCGAAGCAACCGTGACCGAAACCGTCAAGGGTGGCCTTTCGCTCGACGTCAACGGTGTACGAGCCTTCATGCCGGCGTCACTTGTCGACGTGCACACTGTCAATGACCTGAAGCCACTGATCGGCCAGACCTTCGCCGTTCGAGTGATCGAAGCTGACCGCACCAAGGCTCGCCTGATCGTGAGCCGCAAGGCCGCCATGCGTGCTTCGCAGCGCCAGCAAGCCAAGACTGCACTTAGCGGTATCAAGGTTGGCCAGACCATGGCCGGCAAGGTCGCTCAGATCACTGACTTCGGCGCCTTCGTCGATGTCGAAGGTGTTCGGGGCCTCGTGCACAAGTCCGAGATCGGCTGGAGCCGTGCTCGTGACCCACAGCGCGAACTCAAGGTTGGCCAAGACGTAGAAGTCAAGGTCCTGAAGGTTCAGCCATCGCGAAACCGCCTTGGTCTCACCATGCGCACCGAGAACGACCCGCTCCGGGCTATCCGCAAGGGTGAGCGCTTCGAAGCAACCGTGACCCGGCTCGCCGACTTCGGTGCCTTTGTGGCGCTGCCGTCTGGTGTCGAGGGTCTGGTCCACGTTTCTGAGATGGCCGAGTACCGAGTATTTGCTCCTGAAGAGATCGTGATGCCCGGCGAGAAGGTCTGGGTCAAGGTCCTGAAGGTCGACAAGAAGCGTCGCACTATCGACCTGTCGATGGCGCAGGCAATTGCTCCCGATCCGGCCGAAGAAATCGCTGCGAACGAAGCAGCCAACGAGGCAGCAGCCGCTGCCGCCGAGGCCCGTGCCGCAGAAGCAGAAGCAGCCGCCGCAGCCCCCGAGGCAACCGCAGACGCAGAAGCACCCGCTGACGCAGAAGCACCCGCCGAGGCCGACGCCCCTGAGGCCGCGGAAGCACCTGCTGCCGACGAGGCACCTGCTGCCGACTCCGAAGCACCTGCCGCTACTGACGCCGCACCGGTTGCCGACGATGACCATGCTGAGGACACCGCCGAAGCAGCTCCAGCTGCCGAGGAAGAATAAGCCCTTCAGCCATACAACCTGAATCTGTGAGTCTTGGACCGTGCATAGCGCGGACTGAGGCTCACAGATTGCGTTTTGCGCGAGCTGCGTTCGGATAGTCCGAACCGCTGACGGTCAGATTGTGTTCAGTTCGACGGCGGTGAGGTGCGCCCAAGCAGTGCCAGCAGGCGATCGCTGGCGGACTCTGACGCAGGCGCAGTCGGGGCGCCGAAGAATTCAGAATTGGCGATCTGCGATGCCACCGGCTGCCAGAAGTCCAGCAGCCAGTCGGCGAAGCGATCATCGATTGGCCGAGGGCGACCGGCGGCCACCTGCAGGTCCCACGCGTGCACCACGTTGTCGGTGATCCGGTAGCCCAGCAGTTGGCGACCTTCGACGGCACCCATGTCGAGATCGAACAGTTTCTCGGTGATGCCTGGCTCGCGGGCCGCTTCGATTGCTTTCAGTGCGGTGCCGCGCCACGCCGCCATGGGACTGGCGCCCAACAGTTCAACGCTGAATTCGCCTTGGGTGGTGGTGGTATCGCCCGTGAGCACCGCCGGCAGGTGGGCCTCGCCGAGCACCACGTGTGCCACGACTTCCTTCACGTTCCAATCGGTTGACGGGGTGGGCAAGTCCCACTCGTGATCGGCGATGTCGCGCACCGCGTTACCAAAGAGCGCAAGTGCATCGACGTAGAGCTGGACGACGTCGGTCTCAGGCATTACTCCCACTCGATCGTGCCGGGAGGCTTCGACGTGATGTCGTAGGCCACTCGATTGACACCGTCGACCTCGTTGATGACTCGGCTCGAAATTGTCTCGAGCACGTCGTAGGGGATTCGAGCCCAGTCGGCGGTCATGACATCTTCGCTGGTAACGGCTCGCACAATGATTGGGTACCCGTAGGTGCGCTCGTCGCCCATGACACCAACACTGCGGATGTCTGGCAGCACGGCGAACGATTGGAAGATCTCGCGTTCTAGGCCCGCATCGCGGAGTACTTCACGCACCACGTAGTCAGCTTCTTGCAGCACGGCGACCTTGTCAGGCGTGACTTCGCCGATGATGCGCACACCAAGTCCTGGACCCGGGAACGGCTGGCGCCAGACCACTTCGTCGGGAAGCCCAAGCTCAGCACCGACTTTGCGGACTTCGTCCTTGAACAACGCACGCAAGGGTTCGACGAGCTCAAACTCCATGTCGTCGGGAAGCCCGCCGACATTGTGGTGGCTCTTGATCGTGGATCCGTGCTTACTACCCGACTCGATGACGTCGGGGTACAGCGTGCCTTGCACCAGGAAGTCGGCATCGGTGATGCCGCCCTTGGCCTTTTCGAACACTCGGATGAAGGTCTCGCCGATGGCCTTGCGCTTGGCTTCAGGTTCGGTGAGACCGGCGAGCTTTTCGAAGAACTCGTCGGCGGCGCGTACGTGGATGAGCTCGATGCCCTGTGTCTTCTGGAAGGTCTCGACGACCTGTTCGCTTTCGTTCTTGCGCATGAGGCCGGTGTCGACGTAGACACAGGTCAGTTGGCTACCGATGGCCTTGTGCACCAAGGCCGCGGCAACGGCAGAGTCGACGCCGCCGGATAGGCCACAGATGGCTCGACCCGTTCCGACCTGAGCCCGAATCAGCTCGACCTGTTCGTCGATGATGTTGGCCATTGTCCATGACCGATCAACGCCGGCATCGTCGAGCCATCGCTCAATGACTGACTGGCCGTGCTCGGTGTGGGTGACCTCGGGGTGGTACTGCACGCCGCAGATGTGGTCGCTCTCGAATGCCGCTACCGGTGCATTGGCGGTCGACGCGGTGGCGGTGAAGCCGTCGGGTACTTCGCTGATGCAATCAAAGTGGCTCATCCACACGGACTGTTCGGCGGGCTGGTCGACCAAGAGACGACCGTGATCGTTGATGGTGAGCTCGGTGCGACCGTATTCGCCCGCTTCGAAGCGGCTCACGGTGCCACCGAGCTGCTTCGCGATCAGCTGCGCCCCGTAGCAGATGCCCAGAATTGGAATGCCGAGCTCATAGACCCCGGGATCGACTGCGGGTGCTCCGTCGATGTTTACCGACGCGGGTCCGCCACTGAAAATGATGGCGGCCGGTTCGAGCGCCGCGAATTCAGCCGCAGTGAGATCGTTGGACACGATCTCGCTGTAGGCACGGGCCTCGCGGACACGACGCGCAATGAGTTGTGCGTACTGCGCGCCGAAATCGACAACGAGAACAGCACCGGTTCCTACTTGTTCAGCCATAGTGAGACTCAGCGCTACTTAGCGGCCCATGCCAACGGATTGGGCCTTCTGCAGGCTCTTGCCTTCGGTCTGGAGCGAGGGGGCCACCATAAGTTCGGCCTTCTGGAACTCTTTGAGGTTCAGGTGACCAGTGGTTGCCATCGAGGTACGCAGGCCGCCCATGAGGTTGACCCGGCCATCGTTCTCGCGAGCCGGGCCGGTGAGGATTTCTTCGAGCGAACCGCGGATGTCGGTCTTGACTCGAGCACCGCGCGGCAGCGTGGGGTGGAACGTGGCCATGCCCCAGTGATAACCGCGCCCTGGGGCTTCTTCGGCTGCAGCGAGTGGCGAGCCAATCATGACGGCGTCGGCGCCGCAGACAACGGCCTTGGCTATGTCGCCACCGGTTGCCATGCCGCCGTCGGCGATGACGTGGGCATAGACACCCGTTTCGTCGAGGTGACGCATACGCGCAGCGCGAGCATCGGCGATTGCGGTTGCTTGCGGCACACCAATGCCGAGAACACCGCGGGTGGTGCAAGCGTGGCCAGGGCCAACACCAACAAGCACGCCAGCGGCGCCGGCACGCATCAGGTGCAATGCAGCTTCATAGCTGGCACAGCCACCGACGATTGCGGGGATTGGGAGATCACGGATCACGTTCTTCAGGTCGAGCGGTTCGTGGTTCTTCGACTTGTGCTCGGCGGTCACGACCGTGCCCTGGATGACCAGGATGTCGAGCTCGGCGTTGAGGACCTCGTCGAGGTACATAGTGGTGCGCTGGGGCGTGAGCGAAGCGGCGGCGACAACGCCGGCCGACTTGATCTCACGGATGCGCTGGCCAATCAGCTCGGGCTTGATTGGCTCAAGGTAGATCTCCTGCATGCGCAGGGTGGCCTTTTCGGGCGGCAGCGATGCGATTTCGTTGAAGATCGCTTCGGTGTCCTCGTAACGAGTCCACAAGCCTTCGAGGTTCAGAACTGCCAGGCCACCGAGCTTGCCGATGGCAACTGCAGTGTCGGGACTGACCACGCCGTCCATGGCGGAAGCCATGACGGGAAGGTCGAACCGGTAGGCATCGATCTCCCAGGTCAGGTCGACATCCTCGGGATCTCGGGTGCGCCTGCTCGGCACAATTGCGACGTCGTCGAACCCGTAAGCTCGACGACCGGACTTGCCCAAACCAATGTCGATTTGCACCATGGAAGATCACCCATTTCGGCAGCTAAAGAATGACTCTATACACAGGGGCTCAGGGCAGACGTGGATCAACGATGTCGACCTTGTCACTTGTAACAACATCAGGTTGTCCAGCCCCCATGTCCCCCACTACCCCCAGCAAAGGGGCCAGCGATACGATCACGGGATGGTGAGCGAAACATGAAGCAGGCAATAGCAGTCGAACCCGAGTGTTGGCGCAAGGCCAAGCTCGTGGCCGCAGTCGAAGCCGCTGGCATGTCAGTAGTGCCTGCGTCGGAGGCCACGGCCTTGATCTGGGCTGATCCGCTGAACCCGGAAGCATTCCCCGAGCTGTTGCACGACAACATGGATTGGGTGCAGCTCCCTTATGCCGGCATCGGACCGTTCCTGCACATGCTCGACAC
>JAULCF011167888.1:0-15258 GCA_032361265.1 Devaleraea mollis
CCCCCCCCCACTACGCCCAGGAGCACAATATTTGGCACCCCTGCCACGCTCGCTATGCCTGCCACGCCAAACAGACACGCACGATAGAGCGTGTCACTCCGAAGGGCGTATCGAGCATTTTGGGCGTTTTGAGCGTGGCGAGCCGGGCGGTGAAAGACTGGCGCGCTCCGATGAGCGTGGCTGGAGTGTGGCGGAGCTCCAGTGTATCCTACTTTGCTACACGGGAGCACCGGCTTTCCGCCTGCGCAAACTTTGTCAGCGCGTCAATAATTGACGCGCTGGATCAGTGAGCGAGAGTGGACGGAATGCACGGATGGTGTGGCGGCGCCCGCCACGGGCGTGGCGGGTGTAGCCACGCCCGTGTCGGGCGTCGCCGCGGGCATGGCGGGCGTCGCCGCGGGCGTGGCGAGCTTCGACGCGGGCATCGCCGCGGGCGTGGCAGGCGTCTCCGCGGGATTTGCAGGCGTTACCGCGGGCGTAGTGGGCGTTGTCGCGGGCGTATACTATACGCCCTAGTGGGGCGTTGCCGGTGGGGATGCATCTGTCGCTGCGGACGTGGCGAGTGTTTCAGTGTGGAGAGGGTGTAATATTTTAACAACGACTAAACTGTTTCAGGTTTTGTGGACCTTTTCGGAGTGTTCTGTGGGTCTTTATCCATTGTGCCAAAGATTGGTTTTGTTTAAGGCCTCCATCATTTGCGCCAATATGACATCTAGAAGATGTCTTATAAGATAAGCCAGCCTGGACGCAATACAAACGAATGACGGACATCCGGTTTTAGTAGTAGGAAACTCAATCTACTTTAAACTGGCAGCCATCGCAGAATTTTGCACAGCGTCCTCACACAATCTTTTAGAATTCTGTCGTGCTTCCAAGTTGTCCATTTCTTCTCTGGCGTACGAGAACGTCTCACCTCAGAGGAGACGTTCGACTGAATTCCAGAAGGCTTCTGCTCTTTCTTTCTGCTGAGCTATTTATTCATCAGCTTCCCATATTTTGACCACAACTTTCGCCTCTTTCTCAACCTTCTCGCACCCATGCGCGTCACGCTTGGCGTTACCTAGAGCAAGTTATGACGTTGTGCCACCACAGAGGAACCCTAGTGGGGGTTCCTTTATCAAAAGCCAACTTACCCTCGGACTCAGTCTAACAGGCTGTTTGAGGAATTCCCTTTTGAAGGATGTTCCAATATGGCTTTTGGCGTAACATTATTCTAGTGGTACCTTTTCGACTTCTCATTTTTGTAAAACAGTACGCTCACATGAAAATGACGAACTGGACGCGGCTGGTGCGCGACATTTTTCTGCCAATTTTGATTTCTCGCTCTCCTGGCAAGCTTTAATCCTCCCAACCTCCACCATCGCCGTTGCATAATTTCCAGAGCTCTCCGTACCCAACAGCGCCTGGTCTGCAAAATAACGATAATTACTGCAGAAGCTCTATACTGACTAATTTATAGACTACCGCCTTGTCAGTAATGTCAGGCGTTTGAGAATGCGGAGCTTAAAACGGCTCCAAACCAAGCGCTAAGTGCTAATTATGGTCACCCGCAGTCAGTGCCCACCACTATCACAGGTTTCATTGTTCACTGTGTTCGAATGCAATGCGGTTTGAGAACTCCTCGGGGTAGCTGCGGGTAACTGAATCGAATAATCAGTATTATTGAAATACTTACAAACATTTGCTACAATATGCACTGGAGATATATTTAAAGCGGACAAGGTACACTTTCCGTCCTTGTCCGTGATTCCGATATCTCGGACTTTTATGTAATATCGCAACAGTAGATGTTTTACGCTAGCGTGATTGGTCATCTGTTGGTATTGATTACTTTTCTTGAGCACTTTACGGAATGTTTTTTTACTTTAAAGAACTTTTCTTTACGAAACTATACCGACTGGGCTTCTGACTTTATTGAGTACTTATGCAGTACGACAAATGGTGGAATACGCCATACGCTTTAAAGTGAATGTCTTCTTCACGGATACGACTACTTCAAATTTCTGAAAGCATTATCTCAAAAAGAAATCACAGTCCCTCCATTTTTAATGTTCTCCTGTTACCCATATTTATGGCTCATCTGTTAAATCGCTGGTATCTTTTCGCTTTCTAATGAGATGACTTCCCCGGGCGATCCTAATAATGAAATTTCTGGCGACACACCACTGGCACTTGTCAAGCGAAGACCTGCTCGCAGATATTCGGGACTCGCTATCTGATTTCTGTACTCCGGGATCTGATTTTAAATACAGTACAAGCTGCCCGGAAAGTAGGAGGATCAAAGCGACAAGATCTAGTGAAATAAATAGCTTTCGAATTAGGCTTGCTCAAAGACTTAGACGCTTTCGGAAAAGTATTCGGAGGCCCCTGCTTTTGACGAGACGTGGAAATTAATTTCCCAGCAGTCGGAATGTCATAATGTGGCGTGGGACAAGTACAGCAAGATTTTACCTGCGGAAGTGTGGACGTTTTGCGCCAGGGGTTGTTTGTCTAGTTAATGTTCTGCTAATGGTCTCGGATCACATCGATTTCGGGAATTCACTATCGGCGTGTGTACGAAATCTGTGAACGGTTGCAATTCTATTGCAGAAGCGAAAGAAAAGTTCCTGGAAATGCGGAAAATAAGACACGGTACTTCCTCAATTGCGAATTCTGGTAGAAGTGATGGCCTCGGAGGCACTTTGGTTGCTGATGAGACAAATCTGACTCGTTCAAGAAAAACAGCAGAGCTTCGGCACCCTGTCTAGAACAATCTTATGTAATGACCCGAGCACCGTGCTCGGGCGGCGGTGACCGTGAGCAGGCACCGGATCGCGAAATTTCAAGAGATCTCTGTATGAACGCCAAATCTGTTTTTTGTGTGTTCTGTCGGGAAATCCCTACTAGGATATCCCCGACAGTTCTCTGAATATTTTCTATAAGAAAATGTCGCAACTTCATGCGTGGATGACCCAAGTAGTGAATGCCGATACATTCTTCAAGATTGTTGAATTCGCCATAGAACGTGCCGGCGTACGTCAGCGCTCTCTGCTACGTGTAGGAGGCTCAAAAACAGGGGTTTGCGATCTATAAGAAAATCCCAAACTGAAGTTCTGCGGTCGAGAATGTACAGGCTTCTTTGTAGGGAAATTATGATCCCTCCATCTCTTTATACAATGAAAGGGGATCATTTTTAGTACTTTTGGGGATGAAAGGGGATGAAAGGGGATGATGCACTTTTTTGATTAAACTTAAGGGTATTTTATGGCGTCTCACTAGCGCCTAAAAACAAAACACAGCACTACGCAGAAGCTTGCTAAACTTTGACCCAGGTTGACGTACTTGCTCGGTGCATGTAACAGGAAGGGCGTATTAAACGTCTTTCGATTCCATCTGCAAGTGCAGATGACGCGCTAAAAAGGTCTTAAGAATAGCGTGCGGTCTCCAATACTGCACCGCACCAACTCGGCATCGGCTCCAAAGAGGGTGCGCTCTGACAAGGGCACACCGTTTGCTCTTGACGAGATATCTCGTGAGATAGCTCGTCACGAGCACACGGTGTGTACCAGCGAAGGTACAAAGAAAATGAAAGGGCAGCTGGAAAACTTGGCGCCCGAAACTTTCGGCCGGAGGAGCCATGAGTATAATTTTTCTACAGCTCGATTCAGCACCCCTCGTCGATTGGCACGGCGCGCCGATCTCCCCTTCTGGGTCAGTGTTCATACTTGCAGTAGTAGATCGATCTATGGGCTCATCGCAGACCCGGGCCTGAGCGCGCTGAGTAGCGTCCAGCGCTAGTTTCGCTAGTTTCCCGCTATGAAGGGCAGCGGGGTACTACCATTGATCGGGCTTAACCCAAGCGCGCTTAGTAAACGCACTCGGGTAAACAGCTCTCGGGTTAATTGCCTAGTGAGCGCACTCGTGTTACTATAAGCGCTCTCAGCGATAGTACCCACTGCCCTTCATAGTGGGAGATAGTGTGAAGGTCTTCCCACCCCTCACATCTATGTGATGCGAATGTGTTCACACAAAAGCTTTTTTCGATGAATATACAGGTATTTTCATAAAACACGAAAGGGAATCATTATTTAGCGTTTTGAGGGATCATTGAGGATCATTTTACGAAACCATCTCCCTACAAAGAAGCCTGAGAAAGTATGACAGAGTGTGAAGTGGCTTGGGCTAAAGATCTTTCTGCACGCCTTCCAAAACTCTCAGCGGATGGGGATTCAATAAGGCAGATCTTCATGTCCACGAGGCGGAATTCTCGAATTTAGACGTCATTTGAAACCAGACCCGGATGTGCATGGTGCCATGGTTATATATCGATCTTTTCGGGATCTCAATAATTACTCTAAACTTGGAAAGCATCTCATTGATCTTCTGGATATCCCTAAGGAATAAAGACGAAGCATATCTAAGTCCACTCTGTACAGACTTCTTAAAGAATTCTTGACTCATGTAATTCCAAGTCATCTTTTCTGAAAGCAGATCATAACGTTTGCGCTAGATAAATTTGGTTAGGTAATTGCGTTCTCAAATTACATGTTGAAACAAAATCTCCTGGAAAAACGAGACACATTGTGCGGATTATACGCTTGCCATGCAGCTACTTCATGATACTGAGAGTAACCTCACCTCATATGATATGTCATAGTAAGCAGCCCTAGCTTCGCCTCCGCCGTCGGTCGGGTAAGAATTATCGCGCCAAGGTACCGCGTTCCTGTCAACATTAGGCTTGGCGTGTGTGGAGATCATGAGTACGCCGACTCTGACCTGCAGGACGCCCTCGATATGATTCACCTTCAAAATAAGGAACTCTCGTCCAGTGCGAGCTTCAAAGCGTGGAGGACTACTTGCAGTACCGCATCGGTCCAGTCGTCGATTTAGCGCGGCGTGGGGCCTGTGTCGCCCATTGCCAGGACGAGGAAGTAAGATGCGTCGAGGCTCTTTATGCCGGCTTGGATGGTAGAGTTATCCTCCGGGACAACGAGGGAAGGCGTGCGGGACGGCGTAGTCGATGCACGGAGGAAAAACGTTCACGACGTAGACGTAATGCAAAAAAAAACAGAAAAGCAAGCTATAGTTCGGATAATTATACAGTATGAAAGAGATGCAGATTTCCGTGCCGTGATACAAGGTTTACACCTTAATTGACATGTCAAAGCGACATTTATGGGATTCAACATGACAGACTCGAGATGGCGAAGCGGTCGAGCTTAAATAGGAATCTCATACAAGGAACGAAATAAAGTAGTACTTGGAAGGGGTGACCGATAGTCCATTTCTAAAATGGGCTATCAGTCACACCCACAGAGCACTGAATCACCGATATGAGTGTACGCGTGGAAGTTCTTCCATTTTTTGGCTAGTAGCCCAAAAAAAGGTCCCCTAGCCCATCTAATAATTTCTCTTCTCCTGAACGGCCCTCTGTCAGATTGTGCGTCTTTACCCAGACTGCTTTGAAGAGGTCGACCGCAGTCTGGCCGACCTAGCGGAGGGCAGGAAGGTAAATTTGAAATCCGCTAATCCTGAAGCTAACTCACCAGATCTCCGACACACTCCGAACGACTTGCACCGAGCTAGCAGTTCGTCGGAGATTCGTGATGGTTCACCTGCCAGCACCATGGAGGATTCCAAGGTCTTTTCGACAGTTTCCAGGGAATCCAAGATGGTATGCCTCTATCTGATTCCATCCCTCCCCTCCCACCGCAACCCACCATGATCCAAATCGCCCAATTTTCCCCATGGGATGTTTTTGATGACGCCACGAATATTTAATTTTACTTACTTCGTGAAAAATGACAATCTGTTTTTTGGTGAATATCATACTGAAACCCGATCCTGTCCCGGTCAGGGATGAGGCTATATAAATTTAGAGCGAGCGCGCAGCAGGCTGTGAAAGGTGGAGACGGCAATTGTTGGCAGCTTTCTCACTGCCCGATGTGAGTCCGGAATCGTCCATGCTTGAAAAGTATCAAAACATTAGAGTGCAGGAAGAAGGCGGTCAGCGGCAACGGAGGTGGTTAGCCCTTCCGCTAAATCGTGATTTTTCAGCGTGAAATTCCCCATGAACTGCTCTTTCCGTTAAGTGAATAATGTGAAAAAGTCAACTCCAAATTGTCTCAAATATATCCACTACGTTGAGTAACCTGTTTCCATTTAAGCCACGTCAGCAAAAAACTAAGATTCGGAACAGAGTTCGAGAGTGGAAGGTTCAAACACACTTCAAAATTTAGCGGGAAGCAAATATATAGCCGTTCGAGAATGACTTTATGCTCCACACGCCACACATTTCGCAAGTATGATAGATCACGTGCCACGGGTTTTAGCTAAAATGGGTTCGACTGTAAGCTCTTTTATCACACTTCAATAAGAACTGGCCCGTAAAATATGTTTCTAAAAATCCACGCCTACTCCACGCCAAACTCGAAATCAAACGACACTTTTCACATATTTTATGGGCCAGACCCCTTCCACTGTTGAGTCAGTTTCGTTGCCCAGGTAACCAAACTCACATAAATACGATTGATGCATTACACGCCAAAGGTTCTTCTGATTTTTTTGTATCGTTGCGGTACTCTACTTGGCAGAGGAAAATACCGCTCGTACCGTCTTGCTTGCGACGTGTCGCCCCAACCTCGTTTATTCCTTCACAAGCCTACAGTGACGTGCAGTAAGCATCATCTTTTACCTACTTTCCTCTCTCTCACAACCTCGCCGCACCACAAATCCACATCTAATACCCCCTATCCGCTCAGTGCTTAATTCCTTCTCCCACCCGAAACCTTTATTGTCTCCCGCCACTGCATTTTCCTACACATTTATCCTCATGCACACGCTGAGCCGTTCCCATCTCTCTCCATCTCCGCGACAATAAACCTCCCTCAACCTTCCCGCCGCTGTCTCAGCTGCAAACCGCAACATTGCCGAGGCCGTTTTTGAGCCGGGCGCCCTGAGCTGCGCGCCCTAGGTCACTCTGGAAACCTAACGCCAGCGCCCCGCGCCGCTGTATGTAAGGCCTCGTCGCGTGAGCCGGCAATATACCGCGCTAGAACAAAGTCTTGACCACTAAGACACATGACTCGCATGCATCCTGTGTGCACTTCAAGCACGCGCATTCCTGATGGGCTTAACTGAGGCGACCGTATTGACGGATTTTTCTGACCGGTGTCGAGATAAGGGGAGTGTGTTTTGGAGGAGTGTCACGCTCTCGCCCGGAAAGATGAGACTGGCGTCAAGGAGGACCCAGAAATTTCAACGGCGAAATCTGGCATTGTGGGTGATAGAATGACGAGAATACCGTGTGTAGTAAGTTGCAGGCGCAGGAAGAAGTAGATGTGAGCATTGTTGGGCGTTGTGGATGGGTCACTCGCAAATGTTTTGTGAAGGAAATGAGGTCTGCGGGGCTAAGGGACGCTTCAACCTCGCGCCCATCCGGAGCGAGCTTCACGGAGCGTGCCTCGCCGGACAGCTACTTCGCTGACAGACCATGAGTAGCACAAAGACTGTGTATTGGCGAAATCGTCTATTTGCTGGAGGATCGTTGCGTTGACCTACAGGAGAGTACAAGGAATACTAGACTACTTTTAGGATTGTTTGTAGGATCGAAGTTTTGCTCGGGCAATGAATTTTAAAGCATCGAACTTTGCAATATTCTCGTCTTGTAGTCCAATCACCGACTAGATGTTTTACACGTAATATGCTCTCGTCTCCATAGTCTTGGCACATCTAATGAGCTTTAAATGCTTACTCAAGGTGACAGCCGTAGGGCTGCTACACATACCTCGGTCGGAACGACGAGTAGCTAGACTATGACTTTTAATTAAACTCAGCGCTGCAGAGCACCGGGAACAGCAATGCATTTTAATTAGTTCGAAGTCCAAGAATTTCCCTTGAGTGACTGAAACCCCTGCACCACCCACCCACTACTAGTGGTATGTACTACATAAATTATATAAGCATGTTCCGCATAATATGATGATACATTATTATTGCGCTTACACTCTTCGAAATAGAAATTGGCACAGTAAAAGTCTGTAAACAACTTAGACACTACTAAATTTATTAAAGTTACCACAACAAAACTGAGCACTTGAGCAGCAGTCAGATTCAGCCCAAAGATTGTTAACGTCTTCGAGCTAACTTGACGAAATGTCGATCGACATTTCGAAATGGCGGGAAATTCCGGCACCAAAATAACCTGAAAGCACCGGCGGCACTCCCAGCGCTCACAACTTTCTCACTAAGACCATAAGATATCGGCGCACAAATATCCGCAGTAACTTCCCATAATCCCTTCCACATCAATTGTTGGTTAACTAAATCCGCCTCAATTAGACATGAGCGTTAAGCCTGGGCGCTTCGTCGCTCATATCTCAAAGAAGTACTACCAGCGCGTCCCGGCTGGAATCCTTCGTCTAAACCACGACCAAAGAGAGGATGTCTTTCTGGCACTCGACAAGAAATTTGTGAACTCCTACTTCCGAGGAGGTTCTTCCGTGCCAGCAAGAACCCTATCAGCGCCCTGCGCACTGTACCAGGCAAAGGCAACCAAGGAACTCAAGCGGCTCGAGGTGAAGAAGACTTGGAGAGAGTGGTGGGAATGATGACTTCCTGCAAAAAGTCTTTGGAAAAGCAGACCGGGCGGACAGTCGTTACTACTGCACGGCACGCAGTGAAGGGGCGCCGTCGCCGTCGCTAGCAAGTTTTATTGTGACATATTTCCAATGTAAAAGTTGTAGGGGGTGACGTCACTAATTGAATAATTTGCTTGTAGATTTGAAGCCAATGTTTTTATGCCAACGGTGGTGTGAGCTCCCTCGTCGTAAACTCTAGACTGTCGGAGGAACGTTTTCAATCCAATTGATCTGTCTCTTCTCATTTTCTCTTTCGTAGTCGTGCATACGGTACCAGACACGGAGGTCTCACTTCAATATGGACTCCGCGGTTCCATTTTTCCCCAAAATCTGACCGCCGCACCCCCGCATCTCTCAATTTCACCTCCATTCACCGCGGAGTTCGATACCATGGACGAAGCCATAGCCGCAATGCACGAACACAGTCTTCCAAGCGTTGGCCGAATGGTGGTGTAGACGCTGAGAGGTCAGAGATCATTGTCAGCAGAGTACAGAAATGCCGAGCCGACTAGGAGGGGTGCCGAGCCGACTAGGAGGGGTGCCGGCCGTATTCAACCCCCGCGCATGCCTCACACTCACAAGGACTACATCGATCCGGATATCGCCCCTATTTGGCAGCGTCTTTATCAGCGCCCTTGCAGCAGTCGAGGCACGACATCTGGTGGAATTCGAACCAAGAAGCGCACTATCGGTGACCACAAGTGCAAAATTTCCGCTCAAATCAGGTGCAAGGCCCCTCCGCACGAGCGTTACTCAAAAATCCTCCTACTCTTATTTTCTATCTTTCCGGAATCACTAGGCCACAGCTTACGCAGCCATCATGTTGCCGAGATGGTCGCGTCAAAGAAGTACCAGCAGAGCAAAAATAAGCTCACTCCAAGTGAAATTGCTGCTGTCGCTGTGGGACTGAAGCACAGCGCTACTCCTAAAAAATGCTAGAGCTCATGGGCTGTCCAGATGCGGAAGATGGGAGAATGCGGCCGACGAAAGCGATAACTAACGCGGCAGCGCGGCTCAAAGAGGAGTTAAGGAATAAATTGCCGAAAGGATTGACTGAGGTTGATGAGCTCATGAGCTGATGCATCTATGACCTTGTTCTGAATGGAGACGCTTTTGATGTTTATCTTGAAAACGATGGTGGCTAAAATACAGTCGGAGACGACATCCCGGACCTAACCGAGGTTGACTTTGCAACAGGCTTGAAAGAAGAGGTTCAGAAGGTCGTTGGTGGTCGCGCTATCAGGGACATCCATTGGCGCTACGCTGGGAGCGAAGTCATTGGTCGCGTTTTCGGTAGAATCGTCCACCTCGATTCTACATTTGGCACTAATACTGCGCGTCTAGCGACGTACATCTCACTCGTTGTCGATGGAGAGGGACGAGGCCACATGATAACAGTGTCGCTCTTTACGAGTGAAAATGGAGAGGCCGTTGCGGCGTCGTTGCGCCTTCAGATTGGAGCAGGCCACCTTTCCCACAAGAAATTCGTTATTGACAAGAACCAGGTGGAGATAGGAACACTTGCTTCGGTTCTGCCCTATTCCTACATCTGCCTTTGCCTTTTCCACGCTATCAAATACTTCAATCATTTGGTTTCTGTGAAGTATATTCCCCTCAAAAAACGCGAAATAGCATGTGGATTGTGGTCTGTAATGTGCTACTCTCGACAGAGCTCTGAGTACAAAAAGGCATTCGATTGTATGGGGGAATATGTGAAGGACGTCCCGCCGATATCTTCCGGTAGATATGGCCTCACGCCTCCGACCATAACTGAGTACATCAAGAAAAACTGGGAGAGAATCATGGAGAACTGGACTGGGGTAGGCCAGAAGAATCATCTTACAATTATCCGAGTGACCAACAACCCACTTGAAAACAAAAACCATTGCATCAAGTGCCCGGGTTGCTTGTGCCTTAAGACTTCACTGCCAGAACCTGCACAGAAAACTCGAAGGAAGGTTGCGTTCGACTTCCATTGGCTTTAGGCGCAGTCTGGTGCGAGAATTCTAAGCGACGAGAGCGCAATGTATTGTGGAGATTGACACTTTATGCGCCTCGAAGACTGCAGTGGATGGATGGCAGGGGTTTCTGAAAAACATTTCCTGGTGACGTATGCGAACGCTTCTTCTCAACAGTAGGCCATCAGCTACGTGTCGCAGTCCTCAGTGGTTTGTACCAGTGCCACTGAAGTGATTTCCGTGATGCACAGTGCACTAAGATTCGCCTGCAAGGGTGTACACCGTCGTCTGTTCCTGTCCATGTTTCAGTTGTTTCAGAAAAAGAAGCGATCGTCAGCGGAAATGTATTTGCTGGAAATATTGCAAATATATTTGGTACTCTTGATCCGCGTAGGGTGCTGAATGTGAAATGTACCTGTAGTGAATACATTACGTACGGAGAAGCGCTGTGTCGCTGCATTTACGTTCTTTTGATGCTGAACGACAGAAAGCTGTTGTGAGCTGACCGTATCCCGTTGGCGATGCGCCTCATTCCAGAATATGAACAGTCCAGGCATAGCAACAAAATGGCAAGAGACGCGATCGCCGTGTCGCGTGCAGGGAAGAGGAGCGGTACTCTGATCACCATGGCAGGCATTCAGCCCCCGCCCAAAAATCCAGCCAGAGCCACTGACGCCCGCCTGTACGCGCAGTACTTGCCTGAAGCGAAACTGATAGCAGAACTTTTAACTGAGATAGTCCATCCACAGAATCCACGAAACGCGTCACCATTAGCCCAAGACGCGTCGAATAGAGCGCAAGCATTTTGTCTGTCCTTCATGGGAGAGTTGTCCATAAACATTGTGAAAACTCGTGCAATTCTCAGCGCCGCGACGCTCGAAGCTTTCGTAGACAAGGCGCGCAAGGCGTGGAGAACTCTTTCTTTGCCAGGAATTCAGGCGGACAGAACCCAACAATGGACAATTCGTTGCCAGAATCAAAGTGCTTCGCAAGAGAAATTTCTGACGTGGCATCTCCGAAGGGTCTCACGAAGGCCAAAGGACGAAAGGGAAAAGCTGCGGCGGATTGGGCATCCGGCCTCCTCTCACGGATCGGCGCTGGAATTAGAGACGGCAAACTTCCAGACGCACAAGGGCCGATTTATATCCATGAGCTGAGAAACGCTGCTCGGAACGCCGTCACGGCCCCTCGCATGGATGTCAGTGATGAAGGAAGTTCCGGCGATGGAAAGCGTGGCGACGCAACAGCCGATGATTCGCCGGCCGACGAAGCTGGGGGAGGTTCCGAGGAAAGGGGCGCACATGGCGGCGCCAGCAGAAGTTTCGGAGGATTCGGGCTCACAGTCAACGGGATGATGCACGACGTTGACACGCGCAAGGCTGACAAGCGAAAGAAGGCGAAGGCCAATTCGCGTCGGAAAGTGGCTGCGGAGATGAAGCATCTTAGCCGGGAATAAATGCTCGCCGTCATCAAGGACACTTCCGGCGAGTAATAGTTTTGTCGCCGGGACGACATTGTGCATCTTATCTCAGCAACGCTCGCGCGCCGCCAGAGAATTTCTAGAGCCGTCTTGAGAAATCATGGGCGCGAAGACCAGACGTGCCGGGGAACGAAGAAAGCATTTTGGTTCCTGCCGCTGACTCGGGCTCTTAGCAAACGCGAGGCCGTTAGCACGCAGGGGGTGGGCGTGGTACGAGAGTAAGGGTGTGTCGGGGTGACAAGCAGGGATGGAGGGAGGGCGGGCAAGAAGGGATGACGCGCCAGGAGGGAGGGAGGTCAGGAAGTGATGGCTGAAGGGCGCGGAGGAAGGAAAAGGGAGAGATGGACGGCAGGGTAGAACGGTGGGGATACTGGGAGAGTGGAAGATAGGGAGGGTAGGGAGGGAGGAAACGAGAGAGGGCAGAGAGGGAAATGGAAGACAGGGATGGAGGTAACACGAAAGAGCAGGGCGGGAAACGGAGAGAGGGAGGAAAATGACTCCACGATATCGGTGTCCGGTTGTTAATAAAGGCATGCGCAACGACTTTCCAGCGGCTAGTAAGGCGCCGGTAAGAGAGCGGCGCAGGTACCAAGCGGTATGCGTGGCGTGGCTGCGTACAAGTGCGGGCGCGTGACCACGAGAGAAGTGCGCATACTCATTATTGCGGACGTTGGGAAAACTGCTCACACGGAGAACCGGAACCTGACGTGAAAAGTTCAGCTCGGTTGGCCAGGCCTGCCTACCGTACATGAGCTCATCATGTTATCTCAAGTTGAGATTCTGAAGCGATGTCATTAAATTGAACAGATGTCAATCTTGACATCTTTATATGACACGATGACGTAAGGCTGGCCGCCGATTTTCAAAAAAAAACGAAAAAGTCGGAGATTCCCCTCGAGAAGCGGAGGTCTTGCCCTGCAAACTCCTAAGCACCATACCGGAAAAATCAGTAAAGGACTTGGCACATCGCGCTTGCAGCGATGTTGCTTTTTCAAAATGCAGCTTGCGAGATTTTCGACATGTGTTTTTTACAATAAAATTGCATAGTTAATGTATTTTGGCATTTTTTAATAATATTAACTATTATAATATAATAATTAATATTATTAAAAAATGCCAAAATACATAGTTAATGTATATGAAAAAATACATTAACTATGCAATTTTAATGTATATTATAATAATTAATACTATTAAAAATGCCAAAATACATTAACTATGCAATTTTATTGTAAAAAACACATGTCAAAAAATGCTTCCCCGTCGTTGCAGTTCTGCAGATGATTACATAATATATATTATGTTATATGTTATATGTTATATGTTATATATTATATAATATAACATAATATATAATATGTAATCATCTGCAGAACTGTAACGACGGGATGTATTTTCAAGCACAGCATAAGATAGTAATAAGTTGCTCAAATGCATTTATCACTTCTAAGTGCTAATACGCACCTTAACTTAGAACTTACTGACATGACCTAAACACTACATGACGAAGGGAGCTATTAAAGCGTTAGTATGTGTACTGAATTGCAAGAGTTCTAACTTATTGGTCAATGCGAAATCTGAAGAGGGTAGATGATAATTATTCATGAAATATGTTCTTCATGGTTCGTAAACATTGTTTGCTTTAAAAGCCTTTAAACATTCGATGGTACCATGCACGTGCATGCGACGAGTTCGTCATAGGAAACTAATAGTATTCATTATGTCCTTAAATTTAAAGGCTTATGCATAATCATGCTTCCTTCCTTCGTTTCGTCTTGAAAGTGAAAAATATGTCAGAGATGCTTACCACAGCTGACGACAAAGACGCATGGTACTTCTTGCAAATCTCGCAATGAAGATCTGAAGATCATATGACCCTGTGAACTCTAAGTGCAGTGATATCAATATCATCCCCCGAAAACTCTGCAAGCCCAAACGGAGGAAAGAAAGTAAGAAAACCAGAGCAGATAAATATATTAGCTACTCTAATTCTCCAAGTGCGTGGCTACCCTTCACAACAAAAACTTAGTGATATAGTGTCACATACCAGAACTTATAACAGAAAACATCGTTGCATAAAGAAATGCCCTTAAGAATGACACATATTGGCTTTTCGTTGTCTGGTAAGTAAGGCACGTCACCGCTTAACCAAACCATCGTAAGAAAAATTGGGAAATGAGAGATTCAGGCCTGCTTTCATTCAAACAGCAGTACTCTTCTTTCAAAAAGACTGCTATTCAAAGGTCGCGAACTACAGTCAACCGAATCAGTTACTGCGTGCAACACTTTTTGACATCTCTGAAGGAGATAAATGTCCCCAAAACTGTTACAGAAGCCTGACGATTTGATTAGAGTAGTTAGAATTACCACCTTCGTGATATAGCAACTCGATTTGAACTCCTTCTGCCTATGGGCTATCGGCAAGCAATGTTTTGCAGGAACAGGTAGATGATAGAGGAGAGTCAGGCCTTCCGAAACTATCTCAATGCAAATTATATTCAAAGCAGCAAGCCCTGCAACTGCTTCGGAGGTTTCCGTTGAATCCACTTGACGTACCGAACAAACTATGGAGCCTAATAATAATGTGCTGCCTGAAACGAATAAAACCTTGGCATTAAGAAGCAGTGAATGCAAAAAGTGTAGTCCTTTCGCCTACTGCTCGGATCAATTTTTTTCCGCAAGAGAATTCTTCAAAGGATACAAGATAGTCATTCCTTTACGCATTTCCCAACGCCAACTTCTTTCAAAATTGCACCCTGTGCCACAGTCCCACATTTGAAAATTCTCACAGCAGAAGCCGGTGCAGAAAACAACAGCCTTCTGTAGTTGGAGAACAAGATGAATAGTTCTAGAGCAGTGCCTTATTAAAGAACCGAATGGCAATGTCCATCGCTTCGCTTCGCTTTTTTTAGTACTCTATTCGATTGCATGTCGTTTCACATTGTATCGAATTTTTACTTTACTTTCTTCGTTGTTCGTAGAGATTTCAATGCTTTGAACCCAATTGAGGCAAGTGCCTTTAAAGGTTTTTAACTACTACTTAGTCTTTTTTCCCAAGTCCTAGGACTTCGAAGCTACAGCACGGCTGCGACAAAGGCTTACAGTAAGACGATAATTTCATAAATTGTCAGCGATAAATATCATAAATTTTATAAAATAATGATAATATCACACACTGTACCCGACAGAAAACGTCTCATTC
>JAULCF011168999.1:0-15256 GCA_032361265.1 Devaleraea mollis
TATTTCACGTCAATGTGGTCTGTCTTGCCTCAGAACCTGTCTTCTTCCCTCCAAACGATATCGTTTGGAGGGAAGCACTATTTTTGTCCTGGAAGTTGTTGCAGTTTCCTGACGATATCAATAAATTCCAAGACGTTTCTCTCGTATACCACATTGCGCGTTGTGGTTGCCTGTGATACTATCTCGGATTCTGTAGTGCTCAGGGCGACACATCCCTGCTTCTTAGTTCCCCAGTAGTGATCAGCGCTTCCTTTCAGATGCATGATGATACAAGACACGGATATCCTGCCATAAGTTGAGGCAAAGTCGGCATCTGCATAGGCCCCAAGCTCAACAGCTCCTTCGCCGCTAAAAAATGCGCCAGTTCTTTCGCTCCCTTGATGTACCTCAAAATCCTTTTAGTACCTTCCCAATCGACTTGCCGTGGATCTGCAACCCTCCTTGCCGCTAGACTGACGGATACATAAATGTCTGTCCATGTACGAGTACTTATTAAACTTAAAGCGCCAACCAACTCGCGGTAGGGACCCCCACCATTGCTGTTTTTTAAGCGGCTGCGCAGTGCGCGCTCTCTTCTTTCTACCGAAGAGTAGCATACACTCCCATCTCAGTCGAAATGGGCGCCGGACGGGCCTCGCTCTTTCCGAACTTCTCTAGAGCATTTTCTAATAGGACTTCTGGGCGATCGCGACCCCTTCTGTATGCTGCCTTACACCGACTCCTAAAAATCATGAAGCTTCACCAAGGTCGGTGATCTCGTACAGCTCACGCAGTGTCTTCTTTGCAAACTCCATGCCCTCTGCAGTCTTTGAAAAATATCAGCCCATCGTCAACATAAAACATAAGGGCCAATTTCTTCTCAGGATGAAACGAAAGACATGGGCACGTTGGCTTTTGGCTAAAAGCCACGTCCGATCAAGTCTGCAGAAAGTCTATCCCTCCCAAGTTTGTTCCTTTGCTTTAATCCGTATAGTCCTTTCAGAATCTTACATACCTCATCAGCCTGTGGATTCTCTTCAAGGCCGCTGAGATGCGCTATAAAGACTTCGGTATCAATTTCGCTGTAGAAAACCGCTCCTTTCACATCCACGCGATCAACGCGCATCTTCTCCTTTGCAGCTGCAACCGCTAGAGATCGCCAGAATAAGCCTTACATTCTCAAAGTCCACCACAGCTGCAAAAGTTTCGTCGTAATCATTCCCATATTGCTGCTCGTGATCAGCAACACTTCCCCTGGCCTTTTCTTGTCAACTGATCAATACTAGAGGCGTTTCTGCTTCAGTTTGTGGCAAAACGTTGCTCCCCGCAGGTACTTCATCCCGCGGTATCAGGCGCCAGGTTTTGCGCTCTTTGATTTGCTTAATCTCCGCGTGTTTAGCAGCGAGCCAGTCTGTTGAGCCAACTCCTGCAGAGCTTTCTCATCCGTAGGCTCATCGTCGGTTCTGGGTTTCAACTTGAGACACTTGGTGGTGCTCGCCTGATACCTCTCTGGAGCTCTGCAGATTCGGTCACTGGACCTCTAAGGTGGTATCGGGCAAATTTTTAAGCTTGCAACTGACTTCTGGTCTGACAGCTCTCCTTCTGGTTCAGATGTACTACAGAAGGCTCTAGTAGAGCCTTCTGCATCAGAATCACTTTCAGACTCACGCTCGGTCTCGCTCTCAAACTCACTCTGCTCCAGCCCTGGTCTTTTCGTCAAAGCGCACGTTTATAACCATGACATGGTCACATTAGCGTTGTCTAATGAGGGATATTAACCGTAGATAAGCACTATTTATACAACCCAGTGTGTTTTGCGCACAGTTTGACTTGAACTGCAGAAAATGAAATGGGGTACAGTGAAGTTAAGGATGGTAATAAGAAAAACGTCGGGATTGAAAATTAACTACCAGCCTTAACTTTGAATATCGCGTACAGTATGAATACAGTTTTATCGAAGTATAAGATTGGTTATGTTTAGTATGACAGAAATACCCCCAATCAGTCTCAAAACCAATATTTTCGCCTAAAGCGCGGGAAATATCCAACGCGCTTTTTTCTGGTCTTCGCACGCTTGTTACTTGAACGATTTTGACAGGACCAGAATCTTTCACACCTCTCTTTTCCAACCGTCAACCCTCTTCTTCTCCTATCCTCTTCCCCTGCAAATATCTCCTCCCCCAACAGCTTTTCTCTCCTACCCACTTGATCACGGAGCATTCATCGTCATGGCCACCCTGGACGACTTTCTTCACGTCGATGTCTTCTACGAGCGCAAATTTGGCGGCAACAATGGCACCGAAGATTCGGATGAATTCATGGACGGCGAGGCTATCGAAGGGTCCGATGACGGGGCTAACCGCGGCGCGGATTCGGAAGCAGGCGGAGGGAATGATGGCGACGATGACATCCACAGATATACTTCGACGCCAAGAAAATCGCAGAGTATCCGCCTCAACAACGCGGAAAAGTACTTCGTCATCAAAGCTGGCCTCGCCCATAACTTTCCGACGCGAAAAGTCGAGGACTTGCAAAAGGTGATCGAAGAACACATCATTCCTTACTGCATTAAGGCATCCGTCGACATGACCCTCGCGCAGGGAAAGGTGTACAAAGCGCTGGCGCTGGGCGGATACCGCCCGAATATGCGTGGTCAGACGGTCAAGGCGTCGTGAAATTCTATCAGAATGGCATCGAGCGTCTCCGGAAGGACGTGAAAATCGAGGATGGGGAGAAGGGGAAAGATGGCGAACCGCTTGCTGCCGTACGATAGGGTGGAAAGTTTGGTGACGGGATGTATCTCCTGGACCAGTCTATGCTTCAATAGGGATTCGAGTACAATAAGTCTATCTCTGGCACCAGTGCATCAGACACCCGCATCCGTCAGGCGAAAGGAACAAAGTTTGTCCCGCGCGAGAAGCGCAAAGCCTACTACGAGGATGAAAACAAGACGAAGAAAGCTGCGAAGAAGGCGAAGTGGGCGGAGAAGCGCGAGAAAGAACGCAATTTTAACGATGGAATGGACGACATCGCGAGCGGGCGTAGTATCGCGTCGTATATCTAGACAGTTGCTGAGGCCAGTGTTGCGCTGATGAACTTCCGCCTGTTCAAAACACTTCCCGTGCAACCCCTCACCATGGCGCAGTATTCTCCGGGGAACCCTCCCACAGGTAGCGGCGGCGCTCCCGGTTCTAGCTCAAACTAGTGCACCTAAATCCGTTGTATTTCTGCGTTTAGAATGGTGTGATTTATGTCGGACTACTGTGCGAAACATTTCTCCCAGTCGCCGTATCAAACTTAAAACGTCGTCTCTGTTTCATCGCTGTTCCATCGCGCTTCCAGTAGTTACGAGTAATAGGAGAGAATCTCCTTTGTCACAATACTTTCTCCGATAAAAATGAACTCTTCGCCTCACATGTGAGCTCTGTGGGGCGTTTTCATCTTAGACTGAAACTGTTGAAAACAAAAACTTCCCGCTGCGCGACGCGGGAATCGAGCGCGCAAACCGCAGGCGACTTTGCTCTTCCTAGGCTAGTGCAGCGCCAATATATAAGTATATGTTGTAGAGACGACGCGGGTAGTTGAACTTTACAACGCTGCCTCGTATGCGGATTCTTTCTCAGTATACCTCTCTCGTGTCTGTAACGCGTAGCCTCGCTCCCTAAACACATTGTACGCCATCATGGCGCAGGACTAGAAATACGGGGCGAAGAGGTCAGGGTCGAAAGGCCACAGGCCAAGAAAGATGCGATGCCTATTGCTGATGTATCCGACGGCCCACTCGTTGAGCATACGCACTCCCCGAATGCTTCAATTCCACTGTCCGCGCAAAGCAAAGTCCAACCCCATGCCCTCCTTCCCCAATAAAACCGCTATCCGCCAGGAGATTCTCGCCGTCGGCAAAGTGTTCGTTTGGATCCACATACGGGGGCGCCTGCTCGTATAATCGACGTTCGTGGCACGAACCTAGGTCAGTGACGTCGATTCGGATGTAGTAGCCTTCATTGTTTGTCCACACCAAGCAAGCAAAGCAATGACAGTGCTTTCGGCCGTCGAATACACGCTCCTGGGCAGCCTCCTTCAAAGGCCGCGCAGTGCTAGGACACATTATCGCAGCAAAACATTGCATCTCTGCTATTGCTGCAACATATTACACCTTATTGCACTAGAATAACAAGGTGATGAATCTCATGTAGTGCAACAGAAGAAGAACATGTGACGTCATCGCCCTGAACAGGCGATATTGAGGTGAAAACGCTCGATCTGCACAATTTGGCGGGAATTTGAGACTCCCGTATCAAAACCTTCCTTATTTTTGATAATTGATTTACATTGATTTGCGAGGTACAAAGAAAGCAATAAAACGGAAAGTTGACCAAGAAGATTAAGCTTGCTGAATTCAGAAGATTGAAGGTGACCTTTCTTGCAAGGGTAGCTACCCGAGCTTGAAATTGGAGCATGAGTCTGCGTCACTCGGGTTCTACTCCCGGCGCTCGGCATTTTTCCCCCGTGCGCTGAATGCAAGCGATACTCATACGGGAGGCAAGCCGCATGGTCCGAACGACGGCGGCTCGTCCACAACTCCAGCAACCCCAGGTTCGGCCGCCGTCGCCGGGACAGCTAGTTTTGCAGCATGCCCGAATCCAGCCCGCCCGCTTTCCTTGGCTATTTCGTCAAATCATGTGCTGACGGGAATTTCTCCGGTGGGAGGTGGTCGTCCTGTTTCTAGTAGAGCTTGGACGCATTTTAGTAGAACGGAGTGCACGTTTGAAAACTCTTACTGGTTCGCGCTTTGCCACTACTGCGGTTCATATCTACCGTCATCGGATCTTTTATTGTTGCAGAGCAAGATTTCGTTCATAAGCACTTTGAAAAAAGAGCAGCGTTCGTCGGCTCGGAAAGTTGCGAAGGGCAAGGGTTTGGTGAAGGGTAGGGCTCAAGAAATGTATCGCCATCTTAAGATAGTGTGCAGTCAAGCTCCTGCCCATGCCATAGCGGAAGTTAAAGCCGTCTTGACAAAAGCAGCACCTCTACATGAAGCTGAATTACCGCCCTGCGCCGTCGCCCAAGTATACACGCCTCTTCACTCTGCAGCTAGAGAACGAGAGCAGCCATCTCTAGGGCCATCGGTTGGCCAAGTTCGAAAGAAGCCGCCGAATTTCACCCCAACTCGAATGACTGATAACGAGCCATGCAGGTCAAGGTTCAAATTCGACACCGAAGAGTTCTTGGAATCTGTTGTGGACGCGCTTGCAGTCGATAGGGTGTCTTTTAATTTCTTTCAATCGCCAAGGTTCCGGCGAATCGTTCAGTCCCTCACTGGATTTGGTGTTGCCACTCAAGGGCGGAAAAAGCTTTTGGTGCACCAACGCAAGATTCTGAAGTCAATGATCCCTCCTGCGTACGCGAGCGCGCTGAAGGAATTAGCGCTGCGTTCCAGTGCTGCGATTGTCGCTTCAGGGCTGACTTATGCTGGTGAATCTTGGAAGAGTCGGGCAAGCAGGCACCTGAATGGCATAGTTTTATCTTCTTCAAGCCCTTCCGTGGAACCAATGACTTTTGGCCTGTGTAACATTCTTGCGTCTTCACTGCACTCGGTTTCTATCGCCCGTGGGTGGGAGGAAGTCATTTTGCTAACTGAAAGGCACGCGCCGCATGCTGATTATCCACAAGGCTGGATTCTACCTCTCCCAGAAGTACCTATATCGTTTTGTAGCGATGATGCATCCGCTAACCGAAAAGCGAGAAGAATCGCTGCGATCCGCCACCCGAAGCAATGTTTTGGTCTCTGCTACGCACATCAAGTGGCTTTGATGTGCGCCGACCTTGTCACAAAGAGATCCTACGCTTATGTTCTTGCCAGCTGATTGACGATTGTGGTGTTTTTAACTCTTCTTACGCTAAGAAATTAATTTACGAGATGAGATGGTTGCTGTGTACGGTGCTGTTTGGGTCTTACAAGTTCTGGTTGTCACTCGATGGACCAGCACGTGGTCGTCAGTCATTTCCATTCTGCGAGTGAAATTCGCTTTTAAGAGGCTCGTGGTGCCCAGTGCGTGGATTGCGGAGCTGCGATCTTTTGAAAATTTGAATGGAAGCAAGGCGAAGTCCATGCGAGAGGTGCACGCTATAATAGAAGATTCTGGTTTTTGGTCGAGAGTGGAGACCTTTGTGGTTAACATCATTCGTACCGTTGAGGTCAGTCTATCTCTGCAATATGGCAATGGCACTCTAGCCGATGTTTTTTACGGGATTGGGAGACTTTTTCAGTAGCTTTTCGAACATCAGAGAGTTCTGCTGTCGCTGCGATTGAGAAGCACTTCAAAGCGTACGAGCATCCCCTTTTTATGCTCGCACTGTGGCTACACCCTCGCTACTGTGCCACCGCTGATAAGATGATCAAAACGACAGCAGACGGTGCGTCAATTCCTATTCTTGTTTCTTTTTTAGAGTGCTATTTTAGGCGTTGGTTCCCAGACGAGGATTTTGGTGAGACAAGTTTTTCAGCGGTTCAAGCAGCCCTCGCGTGGAGTGACAAAACACTGCCTGCTCTTGCTCTATCGGACGGTATGAAGAGTGACCCGATCCGATTTTGGAGAATGGTAAGGGACATGAGTCAGCCTCTGGACGCCAACGACGCCTTGCACCGAAGCATAATTGGCCTGACTATGGTTGCAATTCGGGTTCCATCTGTTCTACCGAACGCGGCAGATGTCGAGCGCCTGTTAAGTGAGCTCGGAAGATTTCTCTCTCCCGCTCGGGCAAGCATGCAGTCAGAGCAATCGGATAAGCTGCAAGCCATCGCTGAAAACTATCGAGTGAAAAAGCGCTCAGCAGACCAGATCGAAGGTAAAGCGCCTTCTAAAACAAGTAGAATTTCTGAGACTTGCAGCGTTCGAGATTTGCTTAGAGAAGTCGCAGAAGGTGATGCGTCAGCTTTTATTGCCCCTCCATCGACGCCTGTACAGTTATCTACACCTCCCTTCCGTTTCCCCCCATTCTCCAGGCCGCATCATCGTCGCAGTCTGCCGCCGACAAGACTATCTCTCTAGATACAGATTCAGAATCGGAGCCAGACCCGGAAGAGGACGTGGGGGAAGCTTTAAATGGAGCTGGGGAGAGTGCTGCTGAAAGCGGCGACGTCGCTACACAAGATGCTGAAGTCTCGGAAATGGCGATGAATGACTTTGGAGGTTTCGTTGCTAACTTTCAAAGCGTCGTTGATGACGTTGACGCTAGCGATATCGATAGCGATGACGACCTTGACGTCCCTGTCGGTGACTTATCTGAAATCTATGCGAGAAATAGAAGTCTTCACCATTCCCCTCTCGGACATTTGCCGGATTTTAATGGCAAGACAGTCCCAAATTCCCATCCGACAGGTGTGTGGGCGTGGAAATGCACTCTCTCGAATATATTTAGGGAGTTAGAAGTTGGACGTCTTTCGTCTATGACTTCGATTGGTTCTTGTCGAAGTACTTAGGTTGATATGAAACGCTTCATTCTCTTCGTTTGTTTTTAAAATTGTTGTTGCTACATTTTGGATGTGACGGTCGCCTCGCATGGCGAAAAAAATCATTTTCAAATCTTACTAAGTTGGAAATGCAAATCTTACTAAGTAGCACCGCTGTTACCCATGCCATTCTTAATTAAGAATGGCATGGGTAACAGCGGTGCTACTTAGTAAGATTTGCATTTCCAACTTAGTAAGATTTGAAAATGATTTTTTTCGCCATGCGAGGCGACCGTCACATCCAAAATGTAGCAACAACAATTTTAAAAACAAACGAAGAGAATGAAGCGTTTCATATCAACCTAAGTACTTCGACAAGAACCAATCGAAGTCATAGACGAAAGACGTCCAACTTCTAACTCCCTAAATATATTCGAGAGAGTGCATTTCCACGCCCACACACCTGTCGGATGGGAATTTGGGACTGTCTTGCCATTAAAATCCGGCAAATGTCCGAGAGGGGAATGGTGAAGACTTCTATTTCTCGCATAGATTTCAGATAAGTCACCGACAGGGACGTCAAGGTCGTCATCGCTATCGATATCGCTAGCGTCAACGTCATCAACGACGCTTTGAAAGTTAGCAACGAAACCTCCAAAGTCATTCATCGCCATTTCCGAGACTTCAGCATCTTGTGTAGCGACGTCGCCGCTTTCAGCAGCACTCTCCCCAGCTCCATTTAAAGCTTCCCCCACGTCCTCTTCCGGGTCTGGCTCCGATTCTGAATCTGTATCTAGAGAGATAGTCTTGTCGGCGGCAGACTGCGACGATGATGCGGCCTGGAGAATGGGGGGAAACGGAAGGGAGGTGTAGATAACTGTACAGGCGTCGATGGAGGGGCAATAAAAGCTGACGCATCACCTTCTGCGACTTCTCTAAGCAAATCTCGAACGCTGCAAGTCTCAGAAATTCTACTTGTTTTAGAAGGCGCTTTACCTTCGATCTGGTCTGCTGAGCGCTTTTTCACTCGATAGTTTTCAGCGATGGCTTGCAGCTTATCCGATTGCTCTGACTGCATGCTTGCCCGAGCGGGAGAGAGAAATCTTCCGAGCTCACTTAACAGGCGCTCGACATCTGCCGCGTTCGGTAGAACAGATGGAACCCGAATTGCAACCATAGTCAGGCCAATTATGCTTCGGTGCAAGGCGTCGTTGGCGTCCAGAGGCTGACTCATGTCCCTTACCATTCTCCAAAATCGGATCGGGTCACTCTTCATACCGTCCGATAGAGCAAGAGCAGGCAGTGTTTTGTCACTCCACGCGAGGGCTGCTTGAACCGCTGAAAAACTTGTCTCACCAAAATCCTCGTCTGGGAACCAACGCCTAAAATAGCACTCTAAAAAAGAAACAAGAATAGGAATTGACGCACCGTCTGCTGTCGTTTTGATCATCTTATCAGCGGTGGCACAGTAGCGAGGGTGTAGCCACAGTGCGAGCATAAAAAGGGGATGCTCGTACGCTTTGAAGTGCTTCTCAATCGCAGCGACAGCAGAACTCTCTGATGTTCGAAAAGCTACTGAAAAAGTCTCCCAATCCCGTAAAAAACATCGGCTAGAGTGCCATTGCCATATTGCAGAGATAGACTGACCTCAACGGTACGAATGATGTTAACCACAAAGGTCTCCACTCTCGACCAAAAACCAGAATCTTCTATTATAGCGTGCACCTCTCGCATGGACTTCGCCTTGCTTCCATTCAAATTTTCAAAAGATCGCAGCTCCGCAATCCACGCACTGGGCACCACGAGCCTCTTAAAAGCGAATTTCACTCGCAGAATGGAAATGACTGACGACCACGTGCTGGTCCATCGAGTGACAACCAGAACTTGTAAGACCCAAACAGCACCGTACACAGCAACCATCTCATCTCGTAAATTAATTTCTTAGCGTAAGAAGAGTTAAAAACACCACAATCGTCAATCAGCTGGCAAGAACATAAGCGTAGGATCTCTTTGTGACAAGGTCGGCGCACATCAAAGCCACTTGATGTGCGTAGCAGAGACCAAAACATTGCTTCGGGTGGCGGATCGCAGCGATTCTTCTCGCTTTTCGGTTAGCGGATGCATCATCGCTACAAAACGATATAGGTACTTCTGGGAGAGGTAGAATCCAGCCTTGTGGATAATCAGCATGCGGCGCGTGCCTTTCAGTTAGCAAAATGACTTCCTCCCACCCACGGGCGATAGAAACCGAGTGCAGTGAAGACGCAAGAATGTTACACAGGCCAAAAGTCATTGGTTCCACGGAAGGGCTTGAAGAAGATAAAACTATGCCATTCAGGTGCCTGCTTGCCCGACTCTTCCAAGATTCACCAGCATAAGTCAGCCCTGAAGCGACAATCGCAGCACTGGAACGCAGCGCTAATTCCTTCAGCGCGCTCGCGTACGCAGGAGGGATCATTGACTTCAGAATCTTGCGTTGGTGCACCAAAAGCTTTTTCCGCCCTTGAGTGGCAACACCAAATCCAGTGAGGGACTGAACGATTCGCCGGAACCTTGGCGATTGAAAGAAATTAAAAGACACCCTATCGACTGCAAGCGCGTCCACAACAGATTCCAAGAACTCTTCGGTGTCGAATTTGAACCTTGACCTGCATGGCTCGTTATCAGTCATTCGAGTTGGGGTGAAATTCGGCGGCTTCTTTCGAACTTGGCCAACCGATGGCCCTAGAGATGGCTGCTCTCGTTCTCTAGCTGCAGAGTGAAGAGGCGTGTATACTTGGGCGACGGCGCAGGGCGGTAATTCAGCTTCATGTAGAGGTGCTGCTTTTGTCAAGACGGCTTTAACTTCCGCTATGGCATGGGCAGGAGCTTGACTGCACACTATCTTAAGATGGCGATACATTTCTTGAGCCCTACCCTTCACCAAACCCTTGCCCTTCGCAACTTTCCGAGCCGACGAACGCTGCTCTTTTTTCAAAGTGCTTATGAACGAAATCTTGCTCTGCAACAATAAAAGATCCGATGACGGTAGATATGAACCGCAGTAGTGGCAAAGCGCGAACCAGTAAGAGTTTTCAAACGTGCACTCCGTTCTACTAAAATGCGTCCAAGCTCTACTAGAAACAGGACGACCACCTCCCACCGGAGAAATTCCCGTCAGCACATGATTTGACGAAATAGCCAAGGAAAGCGGGCGGGCTGGATTCGGGCATGCTGCAAAACTAGCTGTCCCGGCGACGGCGGCCGAACCTGGGGTTGCTGGAGTTGTGGACGAGCCGCCGTCGTTCGGACCATGCGGCTTGCCTCCCGTATGAGTATCGCTTGCATTCAGCGCACGGGGGAAAAATGCCGAGCGCCGGGAGTAGAACCCGAGTGACGCAGACTCATGCTCCAATTTCAAGCTCGGGTAGCTACCCTTGCAAGAAAGGTCACCTTCAATCTTCTGAATTCAGCAAGCTTAATCTTCTTGGTCAACTTTCCGTTTTATTGCTTTCTTTGTACCTCGCAAATCAATGTAAATCAATTATCAAAAATAAGGAAGGTTTTGATACGGGAGTCTCAAATTCCCGCCAAATTGTGCAGATCGAGCGTTTTCACCTCAATATCGCCTGTTCAGGGCGATGACGTCACATGTTCTTCTTCTGTTGCACTACATGAGATTCATCACCTTGTTATTCTAGTGCAATAAGGTGTAATATGTTGCAGCAATAGCAGAGATGCAATGTTTTGCTGCGATAATGTGTCCTAGCACTGCGCGGCCTTTGAAGGAGGCTGCCCAGGAGCGTGTATTCGACGGCCGAAAGCACTGTCATTGCTTTGCTTGCTTGGTGTGGACAAACAATGAAGGCTACTACATCCGAATCGACGTCACTGACCTAGGTTCGTGCCACGAACGTCGATTATACGAGCAGGCGCCCCCGTATGTGGATCCAAACGAACACTTTGCCGACGGCGAGAATCTCCTGGCGGATAGCGGTTTTATTGGGGAAGGAGGGCATGGGGTTGGACTTTGCTTTGCGCGGACAGTGGAATTGAAGCATTCGGGGAGTGCGTATGCTCAACGAGTGGGCCGTCGGATACATCAGCAATAGGCATCGCATCTTTCTTGGCCTGTGGCCTTTCGACCCTGACCTCTTCGCCCCGTATTTCTAGTCCTGCGCCATGATGGCGTACAATGTGTTTAGGGAGCGAGGCTACGCGTTACAGACACGAGAGAGGTATACTGAGAAAGAATCCGCATACGAGGCAGCGTTGTAAAGTTCAACTACCCGCGTCGTCTCTACAACATATACTTATATATTGGCGCTGCACTAGCCTAGGAAGAGCAAAGTCGCCTGCGGTTTGCGCGCTCGATTCCCGCGTCGCGCAGCGGGAAGTTTTTGTTTTCAACAGTTTCAGTCTAAGATGAAAACGCCCCACAGAGCTCACATGTGAGGCGAAGAGTTCATTTTTATCGGAGAAAGTATTGTGACAAAGGAGATTCTCTCCTATTACTCGTAACTACTGGAAGCGC
The DNA here is from genome assembly GCA_032361265.1 of Devaleraea mollis. Taxonomy (NCBI): domain Eukaryota; phylum Rhodophyta; class Florideophyceae; order Palmariales; family Palmariaceae; genus Devaleraea; species Devaleraea mollis. Next base: position 11,946 of record JAULCF011168999.1, read on the forward strand.
GATGGAACAGCGATGAAACAGAGACGACGTTTTAAGTTTGATACGGCGACTGGGAGAAATGTTTCGCACAGTAGTCCGACATAAATCACACCATTCTAAACGCAGAAATACAACGGATTTAGGTGCACTAGTTTGAGCTAGAACCGGGAGCGCCGCCGCTACCTGTGGGAGGGTTCCCCGGAGAATACTGCGCCATGGTGAGGGGTTGCACGGGAAGTGTTTTGAACAGGCGGAAGTTCATCAGCGCAACACTGGCCTCAGCAACTGTCTAGATATACGACGCGATACTACGCCCGCTCGCGATGTCGTCCATTCCATCGTTAAAATTGCGTTCTTTCTCGCGCTTCTCCGCCCACTTCGCCTTCTTCGCAGCTTTCTTCGTCTTGTTTTCATCCTCGTAGTAGGCTTTGCGCTTCTCGCGCGGGACAAACTTTGTTCCTTTCGCCTGACGGATGCGGGTGTCTGATGCACTGGTGCCAGAGATAGACTTATTGTACTCGAATCCCTATTGAAGCATAGACTGGTCCAGGAGATACATCCCGTCACCAAACTTTCCACCCTATCGTACGGCAGCAAGCGGTTCGCCATCTTTCCCCTTCTCCCCATCCTCGATTTTCACGTCCTTCCGGAGACGCTCGATGCCATTCTGATAGAATTTCACGACGCCTTGACCGTCTGACCACGCATATTCGGGCGGTATCCGCCCAGCGCCAGCGCTTTGTACACCTTTCCCTGCGCGAGGGTCATGTCGACGGATGCCTTAATGCAGTAAGGAATGATGTGTTCTTCGATCACCTTTTGCAAGTCCTCGACTTTTCGCGTCGGAAAGTTATGGGCGAGGCCAGCTTTGATGACGAAGTACTTTTCCGCGTTGTTGAGGCGGATACTCTGCGATTTTCTTGGCGTCGAAGTATATCTGTGGATGTCATCGTCGCCATCATTCCCTCCGCCTGCTTCCGAATCCGCGCCGCGGTTAGCCCCGTCATCGGACCCTTCGATAGCCTCGCCGTCCATGAATTCATCCGAATCTTCGGTGCCATTGTTGCCGCCAAATTTGCGCTCGTAGAAGACATCGACGTGAAGAAAGTCGTCCAGGGTGGCCATGACGATGAATGCTCCGTGATCAAGTGGGTAGGAGAGAAAAGCTGTTGGGGGAGGAGATATTTGCAGGGGAAGAGGATAGGAGAAGAAGAGGGTTGACGGTTGGAAAAGAGAGGTGTGAAAGATTCTGGTCCTGTCAAAATCGTTCAAGTAACAAGCGTGCGAAGACCAGAAAAAAGCGCGTTGGATATTTCCCGCGCTTTAGGCGAAAATATTGGTTTTGAGACTGATTGGGGGTATTTCTGTCATACTAAACATAACCAATCTTATACTTCGATAAAACTGTATTCATACTGTACGCGATATTCAAAGTTAAGGCTGGTAGTTAATTTTCAATCCCGACGTTTTTCTTATTACCATCCTTAACTTCACTGTACCCCATTTCATTTTCTGCAGTTCAAGTCAAACTGTGCGCAAAACACACTGGGTTGTATAAATAGTGCTTATCTACGGTTAATATCCCTCATTAGACAACGCTAATGTGACCATGTCATGGTTATAAACGTGCGCTTTGACGAAAAGACCAGGGCTGGAGCAGAGTGAGTTTGAGAGCGAGACCGAGCGTGAGTCTGAAAGTGATTCTGATGCAGAAGGCTCTACTAGAGCCTTCTGTAGTACATCTGAACCAGAAGGAGAGCTGTCAGACCAGAAGTCAGTTGCAAGCTTAAAAATTTGCCCGATACCACCTTAGAGGTCCAGTGACCGAATCTGCAGAGCTCCAGAGAGGTATCAGGCGAGCACCACCAAGTGTCTCAAGTTGAAACCCAGAACCGACGATGAGCCTACGGATGAGAAAGCTCTGCAGGAGTTGGCTCAACAGACTGGCTCGCTGCTAAACACGCGGAGATTAAGCAAATCAAAGAGCGCAAAACCTGGCGCCTGATACCGCGGGATGAAGTACCTGCGGGGAGCAACGTTTTGCCACAAACTGAAGCAGAAACGCCTCTAGTATTGATCAGTTGACAAGAAAAGGCCAGGGGAAGTGTTGCTGATCACGAGCAGCAATATGGGAATGATTACGACGAAACTTTTGCAGCTGTGGTGGACTTTGAGAATGTAAGGCTTATTCTGGCGATCTCTAGCGGTTGCAGCTGCAAAGGAGAAGATGCGCGTTGATCGCGTGGATGTGAAAGGAGCGGTTTTCTACAGCGAAATTGATACCGAAGTCTTTATAGCGCATCTCAGCGGCCTTGAAGAGAATCCACAGGCTGATGAGGTATGTAAGATTCTGAAAGGACTATACGGATTAAAGCAAAGGAACAAACTTGGGAGGGATAGACTTTCTGCAGACTTGATCGGACGTGGCTTTTAGCCAAAAGCCAACGTGCCCATGTCTTTCGTTTCATCCTGAGAAGAAATTGGCCCTTATGTTTTATGTTGACGATGGGCTGATATTTTTCAAAGACTGCAGAGGGCATGGAGTTTGCAAAGAAGACACTGCGTGAGCTGTACGAGATCACCGACCTTGGTGAAGCTTCATGATTTTTAGGAGTCGGTGTAAGGCAGCATACAGAAGGGGTCGCGATCGCCCAGAAGTCCTATTAGAAAATGCTCTAGAGAAGTTCGGAAAGAGCGAGGCCCGTCCGGCGCCCATTTCGACTGAGATGGGAGTGTATGCTACTCTTCGGTAGAAAGAAGAGAGCGCGCACTGCGCAGCCGCTTAAAAAACAGCAATGGTGGGGGTCCCTACCGCGAGTTGGTTGGCGCTTTAAGTTTAATAAGTACTCGTACATGGACAGACATTTATGTATCCGTCAGTCTAGCGGCAAGGAGGGTTGCAGATCCACGGCAAGTCGATTGGGAAGGTACTAAAAGGATTTTGAGGTACATCAAGGGAGCGAAAGAACTGGCGCATTTTTTAGCGGCGAAGGAGCTGTTGAGCTTGGGGCCTATGCAGATGCCGACTTTGCCTCAACTTATGGCAGGATATCCGTGTCTTGTATCATCATGCATCTGAAAGGAAGCGCTGATCACTACTGGGGAACTAAGAAGCAGGGATGTGTCGCCCTGAGCACTACAGAATCCGAGATAGTATCACAGGCAACCACAACGCGCAATGTGGTATACGAGAGAAACGTCTTGGAATTTATTGATATCGTCAGGAAACTGCAACAACTTCCAGGACAAAAATAGTGCTTCCCTCCAAACGATATCGTTTGGAGGGAAGAAGACAGGTTCTGAGGCAAGACAGACCACATTGACGTGAAATA
>JAULCF011170110.1:0-15252 GCA_032361265.1 Devaleraea mollis
TCATAGCTCAGACTCTTACTCTGCATGCCATTGGCCTTAATATTTGCCCATCTTGTACTTCTGCCACACGGCTTCTTATAGTGGTCGGCACCACTTTCAGATTCTTAATATTTCTCCCAAGTTCTATTTCTGTAAGAGCGAGCCCCCGCGCCCAACTGTAAAGCCACTCCGGGCTCTCTGGTCTCAGAATGAGGCGACAGCATAGCGCAGACTCTTACTCTGCCTGCCATTGCCCTTCATCTTTGCCCATCTTGAACTCCTCCTACACGGCTTCTTTATAGTGGTCGGCACCACTTTCAGATTCTCAAAATTGCCCCAAGTTCTATTTCTGTAGGAGCGAGCCCCCGCACTCATTCTGTAAAGCGACTTTGGGCTCGGGTCCAAGCATGAAGCTTAGAAAATCGCAGCCTCTAACGCTGTATGTTCTTTTCTTCATGATTGCCCGAGTTAAACTCTATCCACATTGCTTCTTTGCTGGTTCGAACGGTCTTGGATACATCCACTGACCCAGTGTCTAATTACACATCTCGCAACACCCATTAAACAGTAAGTTTTCTGATAAATCTGCCTCCGTAGCCAAACTTAAAATGCGCACTTTGATGGTCCCCATGTACCACCGAAGCGATCTGTATGATGTGCCGAGCCACGCTTTTCTGCGCAACTCAAGCGAATTTTGCTCGAAAACCTCGAGCGAAACGCACAAGGCATTGGCCGGGCGACACTTGTTGTGTCCCGGTCGCGCGCTTTATGGCGAAAGTTTCTACGTGGGCTTTGCAATCCTTCTCTTATTCTTAAGGATCAGGATGCAGAATAAATCAGCAAAGCCCTCTCCTAAAAACTTCGCTTAATCGGCTCGTTCGGTGCTTCCTGTAACCGACCCTTGCTGCTCAAGCACATGGTCCTTACAGTAGATCCTCGAGGTAGTCGTTACTTGCTTTCCTGGCTATAATCCTTACACCTGATGTAGTAAGTCACATATCTGGGATACTTGGGGAATAAATTATTTTGTTACCTGGGGACTAAATTATTTCCCAGATTTGATTACACGATGGGGTGCTACATCTTCAGTACGGCGTCTATATGTGCCTATAACTTCTACTGGAAATCAGGCATATGATTCAGAAAATATCTTAGGCAAGATAAAAGAGACACAAGCACAACCAGCAATAGTAATGCTTACTTCTGAGAAGGCAAAACTTAAATCCGACCAAAATCCACACACAATTGTTTTTGCTAGACGGAAAACTTTATGTGCCCAAGGCAGCAAATAATATTTAATTTCCAATTCAATTTAAAAATTAGATTTAATGATTATTACCCACTGTGGTCAAGCGGGACACATAGGGCAAGCAGTACTACTTTAGTAACCCGAGATAATGTCCAAAACAGATTTACGTGGATCGGCATAGCCGTAGATAGTAAAACATTTGTAACTAAAGTTTACACTGCCAGTCTACAAGAAGACATATAAGAATTACGCGAGAACATTCACATACATTGCATGCAAGAAAGGCAAACAAAATTCTACATTTTGACTACTTGCATATAAATGATCGACAACGAAACTGGAGGTACATATGGAACAAAACTTACATTCTTATACTCAAAGAGGACTTTAGTAGTTTCGTCTGGCTCATAAAAACACTCACGTGTGATACCGATAGTACGATGGGAGCACTCAAAGAATAAAATGGATGGCATCCTTTGGAGCGCCAAAAATATGGGTATCTAATCAGAGGAGCCATTTTAAAAATGAGGTAATGGTGAAGTTGGCAAATGCACTCGGCACGAAGCACCAATTTACTAGTGCTTACCATTCTCAGTCCAACGGGAAAGTAGAGATAGTCCACCGCGAAACGATTCGGGCATGCAGAGCATTTATTATCAGAAATTAAACTTAGACCATCTTCATGGCTAATATTCACACAAATTAGCCAAATGATTGTTAGAATTAGCCCTTTGCTATGGCAGAAGGGCTCGAGTTTGTCCCTAATTCCTAATTAGGAGGCGCAGCAAGAGAAGCTGACAAGAAAAATAACTCATTTTTAATTGTCCAGCGCGAACAGAATTGTTGGCTGAATGACTATAGGAGGTCCACCTGATAAGGTGGTTTTCAACCATCGAGTACTTCTGTTATGAACCTTGGGTTTACCTTGGAACAAGGAGACTGGCTGTGGTCGACAAGGAGGATTAGCCACAAAACTATAAGACGTATTGAGACCAAGCGCCGCTGTATTAATTTACAAAGCACTGCTTTAAGGTAGAGTGTAACACTACTTAACAAGATCTAGCTTGAATGCAAATTACAAAGTCTTCTCAAGTTCTCTAAAACCATAAATGATCACAAATCATACTAAAACAGACAATCTGGGAAAACAAAATTGTCCCAATTACTTCTTCTACAATGATAGAATCAATAAACCCATTAGCTATAGTCATTCCAGAGAGCTTAGCCCAGAAAGAAGTAAAATCTATTACACTTGCGTAGGCACCACAATTAATAGAGTTTAATTAACTACCCAATGCTATAGCTACAATGCACAGAAAAGTCACAGCTACGGCTCAAGAAAAGCGTGCTGCTGAAATTATGCGCCGGCATAAAGCTTCAAACGTCACAGCTATCAATTTTGATGCAGGCGAATTCGTACTTATTGGGTGTCACCAACCACAAAAATTAATAAATTATGTGCCACGTGGACGGGGCCAGCACGAGTGCTAAGTTTCAGAACACCCCTTGTTGCGAAAGTACAAAATTTACTCGACAGTACAGTGAGAGACATATTCGTCTTCCGACTGAAGTTCTACTCAGCGGAGTTAAATGTTTCAAAGGAAGTAAAGGAGAAAATACGCCACCAACAAACTTTACTTTATCTGACTGATGAACTAAAAAAGGACCGTCGTCGATCACGTCGAACTTACGACGTGTTGGTAAGTTGGGTTGGTTTCTTGGGTGAGGCTACTTGGGAAGAGCTCAAAATCCTTGCTGCGGATGTACCAATCCGGCTCTTAAACTTTTTAAACTCCGCGAAAAAGGATTCCATGATTGATGCAGCCTTAGTACAGGCATAAAAACTTATCAAATAAGATAAAAAAGCGGCGATAGTGTAAAAGACTCCAAAAAGGCACGGAGTCAAATAATTCATTTTTTCGTGAGCGCGGATTAAATCGGACTTATTTGATGGTATATTACTAACAAAGTAAGATTTACGAAAAATAACAATTGTAAATTACTAGCGGAGTAATTATGCATTAATACGTAAGTCAGTCGATGTATAACAGAAGTGATCACCTGATGATCACACCAGGGGTTCCATAATGTAAAATGAATGGGTGTAGCGCAACCTGTGCAATACCAAACATTGAGTGTCACTTATCAAATAAGACACAATCTGAACATAACCTTGTGATTGGGACCGAACTGTCGGTAATATATCACTTCCGTTAGAGCGATCGCTAGCTCATGACTAGCGCTTTGCTATGCCAATCTATCTTGAGGCACTGATGTGCACGGATACGTGTTTGCTTACAGTGAAATGATGTCAGTGACATCTGTAGACTAGCTTACAGACACTTTTAGTTGAGTTTTATTGGTGATCATAACGTACTCATAAGTAGCCCAAAACGGCTTTAGGCGACGTCATATCTCACAATAAACTCACAGGGTCGGCGGTATACATACCGCTGTCCGGGGCTCAGGAGGAGCAAGCGCGCTCACACCAACAGTCGGTGCCTTTCTCCTGGGACCAAAAACTGTTGCTCTTCATTAGACTGTCCCGTATCTACTTACAAGCGTTTTCTCTTCTCCTTCTTTCCCGGCGCGCATCAAAAGTACGAATCATGGAATTCGATTTTTCGTAATGAATTGCTGAAAATATATTGCCTAGACATTATCAAATATAGTTATGATGAGAACACCGAATCACCGGTAATAGCAAACGAGAACGTAGCAATGTTTCTAAAGAAAAGTATTTATACTAATCTTTTGCAGATGGTGGAATGTACAAATGCTTTCGAAACATATTCTGACCTCGTTTATATGGCTCCGGACAAGAGTTCCATCTTAAAAAGTAATCCTAACTGAAGTACCTAAAGAGGATGCACACGACATACATGCATATGTAGGAGAACATCAAAGCATCCACAGCCGGCTCATGAAATCGGACTCCGAAGGAACAGCAGAAGATTCAACACAGCCAGCTCACATGAATAGGTTGCTAGATGGTTTATGGACTATGGAACAAAAGATACTATGAATTATTTCATGGCCTCATGGAATCGTAGTAAGGCGTCAGCTAAGGATATTTTTAAGGTAGGTCTAAATATAATCAATGATCTTGGAAGCGGAGACAGTATGATGGCTTCCGCAGAAGCGATCGGGAAAAAGCAGGTGAAAGAAGGAAGGGTGAAGACAAATTCCCTAAGCAACCGTACCTATACCACAAGTGGTCGAAGTGCCACCTGAACCCTAACAACACAGACATAGCATGACGTGAAAACGCAAGGCATAAAAGTGATCCGCGAAGCCAGTGGTGCAATTGGTTCAAAGAAATGTCAAGGATATAACCCAACAAAGGACGACGAGATCAAGGCACTTAACAGCCAAATCGCCGCTGAACGTCACCTTGGCCTGAGAAGAAAAAAAGGATGAGAAACTTGTCCAGTTTTGGAGCGCAATGGATCATCTCTTTGAACAAGTCGTAGTTATTCTCCGCCCAGCGTCCGGCGCACCGGCTGAGCCATGATGCGGGAGAGCTCGAGAGACTTCCCTGGGCCTATATTAAAGCCCATCAGCGCAGTTACCGCCCAGAGAACCGCCCCCCGTAACGCGATGGCGGCGGTGATGTCGCTCGCCAGAAGTATGGAGATGTCTTCCGCGAAAGCGAGGAGTGGACTGGGGCTCTCGCCGTCTTAAATGATCTTGAGCGCGTGTAGCACGCGCCGGATCAAGAATTTTGCGTTTTTTATGCAGCGCTGGTGATTCTGGTCCTCTCTGGGTCAGCCCCAAATTGCCTTCCTTCTTCGGCTTCTACTCGTCGCCCATTGTCATAACGGTCGACTTCTGCAGCAGCGTCGCCACCATAAAAGCGGTCTCGACGCTGTGCTCCTCGTCGACCATTGCCTTGATCTTGTCCCTCTGGACTAGATCATAGGCCTTGATGATATTGAGCAGGGTGGTGATGATGTACTGCAGCGAGGCTGCAGACACCACTATCGCCTCTGGCTCCTCCGCCATTGTCTTTTCAATAAACTAGGACTGCTCGAGCTCGTCGGGATTCTCTTTAACGAGGCGCACAGTGGTCCCCATCTCGAATATCTTCCTCAGGATGAGGATGAGTCGGAGCGGGCGATGGTTTGTCGGCACCGATGGGAGCCCTTTTTTCTTGTATATTGAGATCAAGACGGATAGATCCCAATCTTTCAACACGCAGCCTTAACTCGCGCCTGAAGCGAAGAGCTCGAAGAGAAGCCCCAAGAAAGTAAGCGGGCAGATCTGAAGGAGCTCCATGGGAACTCCATCCGGGCCCGCAGCTTTTCCTTTCTTCGCGCGGCGGATGGCGGCAGCGAAGATGCCCTCCATCTCCGGTGGCATCGTGTACTTCCTCAATGAGACGAGCCTGACCGGCGGCGGATGGTCCACGAAGAATGCAGTGAACTCTCGCGGCACAAGATCTTCGCCCTTCTTTCTTGCGTCCTCCGTTTCTGCGCTTGCTTTCTGGATGCGCGCTGCGACGTCCGCGAGCGAGAGGGCGCTGTAATCTTTCCGCAGGTTGTCCACAGCGACCTGCCTGCGGAGGTACACCTTCGCTCGGACGAGACGCTTGATATCTCGGTCGAGGCGGCGCTTCTCGCGCCAGTCATCCGCAGTGCCGGTCGGGCCGAGCGCTCGCGTCACGACCTGCGACCGAAACTTCGCGACTCTGTCCGCGTTTGAAGACCACACGGCTGTAGGACGCGTCGTTTTAGGCTTCACGCTGAACATCCATGGCTTCCTGATGAGCGCTTGCAGCGATTCGACATGCGCATAAAACGCGATTGTGGATCCGCATGCTCTGATTTTCGCCGAAAGCCGCGGAATCTCCGCTCTGTAGAAATTCCAGGCTTCTTTACCGTCTTCAGACTTGCGTCTGTGCGGAGAGGGCAGGAAGACCTCCTTCGCCCTCAAGCTAGTCTTTTCTCCGAGCTGGATCTCCATAGATATCGGCAAGTGATCGCTAGCACATGCAGCGGGCGATGCGATGATAGACGAGGTGAGAGACAGCTTGCCTTTCTAACCCACGACGAGCATCAGGTCTATTTTAGAGCCTTCCATCGTTCCGTCAGCCACCGGGAAAGGATGCGTACCGCCTCGCGGGGCTCTGAGGAAGAAGAGCACCGGGAGGTGTTGCTTGACTCTGCTTCGCGGTAGTCACTTCCCTGGTGTCCCATTGCCGGGGTCTCGCGGCGTTCTGCGCTGGATGGGTTGGAATAGCGCTTGCAGCGCAGTGCCGCCCGCCGTCTTGCCGCTTGGGCTCCACGACGGGTGGCTTGTGTTGAGATCTCCGCACATCACCGTCTTTCCTCCCTTGCCTCGAGGCGCTTTACTTCGGCCATCAGGTCCGCCCAGTCTCTCGTCGACTCGGACGGCGTGAAGTGCGCGCCAAGGAACCTTACGTCGGCGTGGCTCACGACGAGTAGCTGCCGCTTATTTCTGCTGCCTTTTTTGCGCGCCTTCTCGTATGATAATACCGCGTCTATTGGAGAGAAAAGCAATGCCCATGCTGTTTCCCTGGCGAATGCCGCTCGTCTTGGCGTGGGCTTTCATGGAGATGACGGTACCGTCGAAGTCGAGCTGCTTGACGGTGCCTCTCTCCCAGGGATTCTGCTTAGTTTCTCACTCAAAGAGAATGTCTATTTCTTCGTGTAAGAAGAGAGCGTAAACGTCCGACGCCCTCGGCGCGAAGCTTTTCACATTCCATGATACCTACTCCAGCGCCTTCCTCTTCCCGGCATTCCGCCTCGCCCTCTCTCCCTCCCTCCTCCGGGTCGTCATAAACTCAGTCCGCCTCATGCTCTCCCCGCCGCTCTTCCTGGCGCAGGGTGCGCTTATTGGGCGCCGGGGACGTTTTTGTCCCTCAAGATGGTGAGCTGGCTCTTGGCCGCTGGTTTTGTAACGGTCTCTTTGTTGGCGCGTACGCCATACTCCGCATCAAACTTGGTCTGCCCTTCAGCGGTGAAGACGGCGGGGAACCTCTCCTTTACTTCAGCTGGCAGCTTTTCGTAGTATAGCGAGACGCTGCGCCCTAGGATACCTTTGAGCGCTCGCTTGACCACTCGTGCGGCGCAGTAGGCGTTGCGCCTTACTCGATCCTCTTCATTTATCTCGCGCCTGACCTGCACGGAGAGGGGCGAGTAGCCACTCTTGATGACGTAGCCCAAAACGATGAGCTTGTCCTTGAGCGCCTGCTTCTGGTGCCGCGGCGTGAAATGTTACAGATGGTTTTCTTGCAGGTAACAGACATGCAGGACTCGCACGCCATATGTTAGCACCATGCGCAGATCTGCACGGATTTTGGACGCCTCTTCGTGCGCCATGTTTTTAAAACCCACTGCCACCAACTTCTAGGCATCGTCCTTCACATCGCGGCGTCTGGGACTCGGTTTCTTCCTGTTGTCCTTTTCCAGGGAACGCTGGCGGACCTTGCTCGCGTACGTCGCGCGGAAGACGTCCTTCTCCGTGGTGGGCGCGGGGAAAGCTCGCTGCGCCTTGGTCAGCGGCGCTGTTGAAGCGGATATCCTAGGCCATTCCGGGCCTAGTGGGGCGTCGGCTGGCGTCGGCTGAGGGTTGCGGTATGATCATGTGTGTGTGGGAGGGGATTATACTCGGCGGGGCGTGGTGATGTCGGTGACATAGAGGTCATCGCCAGCGTCTCGACGGCGTCTGGCGTCGTCCAGCGTCTTTTGCATTTATTTTGCATTTTGCTTGATCTTCTTGATATGGGTAAGCACGCCAGACTCTGGACTTCAACCTGCCTGGAAATCGCTTTTACCTGGTCGAGGGAACTCGTCACGTTCTCTGCGATGAGCGAGATTGCCCTGTCGTTCCTGCTTTTTTGGTCTGCTTTCTGTTTTTTCTCGTCATTCTGCGCCGGATTGGTAGGGGAAGTGGTAGTCTCGTGGGCCTTTGCTTGGTGGAAGAGGTCATCCAGGATGTTGAGAGAGAGCCACTGCTGGAGGCGCGTTCCGTGGACGGTGGACTTGCCGCATATCGATCCTTTATTGGAGCCTCTCACATTGGTTGTCGTGTTTTCCTTGAAGTCGAATCCTCTTGTAAACACGCTGAGGACGCATTCATCTTTGTCGCACTTGTCCATCTTGCACTTGATGGACAGAAGAAGCGTCGCATACTTTTCATGGAAGACGCAATCGACGCGCTCGTGGTCATTGGCTGTGTCTCGATATCTTTGCGCGTCTTCCGCCGTCCTCTTTCCAGCTCCGTCGACGAATCGCGGCGCCGGCGTCTCTTTGTCGGTGATAGCCGTCTTCCGAACATCTCCCTCATTCGTGTCTTCCTCCGCGACCTTCCGCACAGTCACATCGCCATCGTTCGGGTCCATCGGCTTGCGTATTTTTGCCGCGTCGCCTGACGGGTGGGGGCGTGCGGGAGTGCTCTCCATGATGAAGGCGATGGCGGAGCACCTCCTCAAAACCTTTCTGGACGACCAGGGCAAAATACTCGTGTTTAACTATGAGCTCGTCTTCATAGACTGAGGTTAGGCCCGGATTCGTCATGTAGTCCGCCGTCAGGCTCTTCGCCAAGTCGTCGGCTGGAGGCTCCTGGCGTGATCGGCGCTTCTTGCCTCTCTTGTTCTTTTCGTCCACGTCAACCAACTCCACTTCCTCTGGCAGGCCCATGCGTCTGTCATTGGCGTGGAGCGTGGCGACGGCCCTCGTCATTACCTCCCTGTCGCTCGCGAGGTAGAGGGGAAGGAGTCCATGCGGTCCTCTGGTCGTAAGTCGTCCTACTTGTCCCCTCTCTGTCGGCATAGTACTCGATCTCACCACCGCTCTCCTCCTGAATCCTCATCCGCCAGTAAAGAGAAAAGACCACCAGTCCCTCCCGTCATCACACCTCCTTCGTTCCCCATGAGGCTCGGACAGGGTCATTGATGATAGGTCCTCCCGTTGCATGAGTTTCGAGGTCAGCCGTTTGCCTCTGGGTCTCATCGGGATGCCTCATCATTCCACCTCCTGTCCCAGTTTCTCTCTGACGTCCCGACGGCGCTTCGATGTCCCCTTGAAGATTCTCTAACGTCCCGTCAGGCCGCCTTACTTTCTGCCTATAACTTAGCCCTTTCTCTTCGTCATCTTCCCACCCTTTCACTTTGCTGTCACCTTCGCCTTCAACTTTCACCTCGACTTTCTCTCCTCCCACTAAAACCAGGGCCAACTCCACCTTCAATCTCATCAGCGCCAAGGTAGCTTGCCTGTCGCCCATCTCATTGTACGTTGGGCTGTTCTTGCAGGCGCCCGTCGCCTGCACTCTCGGCGCCGCGACTTTGAATAAGTCACCGGGCTCCGCCGGCGCCTCGTCCTCCGATGAGGACGCGACGGCCGGCGCAGGCGTACTCAGGCGTGGAGGCGCGCCACCAGAGAGCGGCGCGGACGCATCGGCGCCGATGTTGGGAGTGGGGAGGTTTTCGGCGCTGCTTGGGGTCACACGCGAATCGGTGACTGCCAGAGATGGGGGTAGGTCGCGCCGCTTGCGGGTTGCGTTCTCGGCGGCCATTTTTTGGCGCCGGAAGATTGCGCAGGAAGCTCTGGTGGACGCTCGTCTTCTGAAGGCGGCGGAGGCGCTTTTTCTGCGGATTGACGCGGCGCGCGGCGTCAGAAGTCGGCGTTTTTTTCCGCAGCACACTCTATATCCTAATCCCTTTACAATAAGAAAGAAATCTATTTTACGATTTTTAGGGTCTCACTACAACCTACTTTTAAGCTATAGGGACCTGAGAGCCTCATCTAGTCCTACAGATTTGCTTCCTTCCATACCTTGGGGTCACCACGTACTTAGAAGCTAAAAAACGCCGGAATTCGTTTTTTAAATTAATTTCTTTCTTTCATTCCTGACCGTGAACTGGATGAAATTTTGTTACTTTTCAGACTTACGAAAACATCACTGTACTGTCACTGTACTTTCCATTTACATGGGTTTGGCCCGTCGAGATGTCGCCGCATAGCGCATTTAAAGCCAAAGTTAACGGCCGAGGCATCGCCAAAGTAGAAATGTCCAGCCTTCGGCAACGCAAAATAAAACAAGCCTGCGTCCTCAATACGATGTTAAAATTTCAGGTTACCGAAATAAGTGCAGCCGCCGTGGTACTGCGGCGATTGATGGTCACAATTGCGGTGCTGAGGCAATAGAATGATAAACTGACGGCTATCTCGCCGCGTTACATTGATAGCCATGCAGATCGACATAACTCCCACGCTCGCGACAGGTAGTAGTTGAAACAGTATGAAAACACATAGTGTCACTGCGGAGTTGCGGAAACAATATTCACATGGCCAACTGAAGCCCTCTTTAACAGAAGAATTTTCGTGGGAGGTGTCTTGCTTCGAATGCTGGAGGCTAGCGCCCGTTTTCATTGGACAGTGCGAAGTATGCTCCAATTGATCACGGGGCGTGATACCAACAACAACTAAATTTATAGTACAAAAAATGGCGCTATCACATCGATGACGTCACACTTTCATGCTCTCAGCAAATGATGCGTGGATTTTTGATCGTTCATGTCGAACTTTTCTTCAGAACTTCCATTTCTACATCAGGCTTCGAAAGGGCCTATCGCGGACACCGCATTCGTTCACTCCCGGCACAGCGCTGCCTGTGCAGGCGCATTGATGCCGAGGCCAAGGCAGATGGAGGAAGAGAAATTTGTCTGTCGGATACTCCCTGCGTCGTAGCCTGGGGATTAATTCCAGCCACAAATCAGAGCTATCGCTGGTACGGCGTCGACATCACCCGGTCACGCCCGCGGGCCCGAAATGCGTACGATCATATGGGGCCATACGATCGTCGGCATTACGAACCCGCGGGCGTGACCGGATTATCCATGGCGTTGCGGGGTGGGGGAGTCTGAACACCCTCTACTCACGGCACTGATCGCGGGGAGCGCTAGAACCCCTTTTCTCCGAGAGTCCGCGCCACCACCTTTCGCACTCCTTCTCCCACCCAGCTTCACCACTTTTCTGCTTCTACAGATGCCCTACGTTGTCTCTGAGGAGGAATCGTAGAGATCAAGCGTCATGGAGCCGACACACGAAAATTTGGAGTGCATGAAGTGCACCGACAACGTCCAGCGGCGGGATAAGGGAAAGAATTTGTCTCTAGTATGGCACTGCTACGACGCCGATCACATGGCCAATACGCGCGAGCTTCCGTGCGGCGGGCAATAACGTCGCCGAATTCCAGAGAGGCATCTCGCCGCTTCGTGCGGACTCCCTCCCAGTACGCCAAGTTCTCAGATTTTTCGGACCAAGACTTTTAAGGACAAGTACCACATCACATGCAAGCTATGCGCTCAAAAGCGAGACAGCGCTGATGTGCCCTCCACGGGCTCTGTCCCACCACTACCCCCCGACTTCACCCTCTGAACAAGCACAGCGGACAAGCGCTCCGTCTCTTGCTAATTTCATTTTTCCCTCAACAACCCCACCTCCGAAGCTAGCGCCTATGACCCCACATTCTCCACCTCCAGCTCCGCAGGACCCATCCACGCCACCCTCTTCTCCACCCCCGAACTTCCATCCACAGGCATCCGACATGAACGGCAGGCGTCTGCCTAATTTCCCCTGTCTAACTTCAACTTAAACCACGCTCTCACCCGATGATTGCGCGCCGGGACCAGGTCCGCGTATTTCAGCTCGCGTTACCGCTCGCAAGAGGTCACGGTTAAATACTGCAGAAAAAAGGGAAACTTAAGAACACTCATATCTGCCTCGCACTTCGCGAGATGACAACAGGATGGGACGAAAACGGGCGAGAAAGTTGAGTTTTTTTTTCGGCGAGAATCAAGATCGCGCTTCGCTGGGATTACAGTGCGATCTCTGGATTCAGCCATACGCGCGGCAGGACTTGTCGAAGATGATAATTTAAACAAGTCGTCTTGAACCGAAGTGAGAGATCCGTGGCGAAAATAAAGTACAAAGCAAAACAGAGGCCAATATTGTTGGGCAATCATTGCAAATATGAAGACATTTATTGGGCAGAAAAGTCTTCATGGTACTCTATACTTTGGTACGGGGCAGGTTTTATTTGCAACTCTGGCACACCTTTAACCACAGTTAACGGTTTGGCAGTACATCATGGCAGGTCAGGGTATACCCGCTTGCATGCGTGCGGGGGTATGTACCGGTACCGGTAAGGGCAACCCTATTTATAGGGTGTGCCAACTAAAATCTGCCCCGTTCCACGTGGTCCGCTTCTGTTGGGCGTGGCAAGAATAGCGAGCGTGGCAGGGTGGAAAGTGTGGCGCTCCCGGAGCGCAGTGGCTCTCCGACCACCTGGAATCGGGCTGATCTATCGGGCTGATGTCGAGTGGTTGGCCACCAGTGGCGCGGCGCGCCCTCTGAAGCGTCACGCGAGTCGAAACTTCATGCCTGTCGGAGCATCATACGCGTCAGAGCGCTCAGTCATGAAACCAGCCAAGACATAGCAATACTCCATGGTTCACCGATGCGGAAAATTTCTTAGCCGTTGGAGCGCCACGTCCGTCAGGATTGCAGGGCTCTCCACACTCACCGAGGTATATGGCCCGCAGGTGTTGCAATGCGCGCACTAAGTAATTACCAACTTAATTGAGGATCAAATTTATTTTACGAGGTGGCGAGTTCGCTCAATTGATAGTCAGCACGATACTGGGATCCACCCTGTACATTTCCTAACACCAGATCATTAGCATCCGAGGCAGCACGGCAATGCATACGAAGTAAATAAAAATATTTATAGTGAAAAAAGTTTCTTTGCTCTCGCGGACACGTAGCTCGGCCCATCGTAGGGCCCAGTGAGCTTAATATAACATATCAGTAGTCACTTCCTCTCAGAGAAACAACTAAACCTCATGGAACAGATTCTATAATAACTCAACGACCAATATAATTGCACTCACCACAACTTTAGATAGGTCCAGCGCAGGACCCCGCAGATGGGCGAATTACACCACCTCAGCGATAACCCGCACTCACAACCAAAAGTCACAACAAAAACTCACCTAAATTAAACTGAATTCTCACCAAATCCACCCAACCAACTACTACCAATCCACCACCTCTCAAAAACTCACATTATCCGCTGTGGCGTGTGTGACTCAACAAGACTCCTCAACTTCTATTTGCAACGCACCTGGCACTAGTACAGCAGAAGCTTCCGATCGAATCACTTTCCGACAGAAATAGGCGGTCTTCAGATTCGCCACCTGAGACCAATTCATCCCAATGGCAATGAAAATGTCGTCAGGGAGGGGATGCTTCAGCACGAATTCTGACACGCATACCTCTCCTTGGAAAATGAGAGTACAGCTTCATTCCTCGGGGTGCGGCGATGCCTGCCTCATCTTCCATGGCCACTATTACCGTAGAGATGCAGTCGGTACCGCTCACTATCTCCGGTTCGGCTTAAAACTTTAATGCCCTATGCCAAAACTCCTCTACGTACTCTTCAATAAACTCTCGCAGAAACAGGACCAGTTGTTTGACCTCTAACGTGTCGATCGGCACGGCGTAGGGCCGCGTTTCAGGATTGTTAGTGCGATCCGTGACAGTACGCTTGAGAACATCTGGTTTCACCGACATGGAAAAGTCGCCGGTAAACTCAAAGTCAATGGGCCAGAGCTCTGCCGTCGTACCGCCACGGAAAGACAAGCAGAACATTACGATCCACATCCTCTTCCTCTTCTTAAGACCAAAACTCTCCTCTCCTTTCTTATAGAAGAGGACGGTCATCGTATCAGAAGCAGAGATGCCGGCTCGTCTTCACTGCTCCTTATCTGGCATCTCAGATTCCAACCGGTCGGTAGCCTTCAGCGCACCCGTCAGAATGTCTGACTCAGTCGGTGTCGGAGGTAGAGGTTACATCTTCTGTTGCATGCAAAAACGCCGTACAGCCGACAAGTACCCGCGCAAATTTCCTGCGCGGAACTTTCCCTCCCACGACAAAATCAATCTCCCCTGGTGGCATGCCTCGCCCCTCTTGCACACAGAACGTCTCGAATTTTCTTAGCTGAGAGTCCTTCGTGGTAGCCGACGTCTTCGCCCAAACAAACTGCTGAATCATGGACAGCGCTAACCTATCCGCCGGCGTTCCACCCAAATTCTGCACGGTCGTTCTACCATAAAGAGTAACCAGTGATGACACCGTCTCATTCTCCAAGAAATCCTGCCTTTCTGAAACATTCACACAAGTCGCCTCTCTCCACTCGCCCTCTCCACATCAGCAACCTCCGCATTCACAGAAACTAGAGCCCCGCCTCCACCACCCTCAGCTCCCACTTCTCCTTCTTCTCCCGACTCCCCGTCCACAGATCCCTCTCTTTCCCCGCCGTCCACAGCCATTACCTCGTCGACAAAGCCATCACTTGTGCCATCCATGGCGCTTCCCCCCAGTCCGGGACAAGAAGTACGCCCCGCGCCTTCTCTTGACGAATATTTCACGCCGTCGCCGATATCAGGTCCACTGATGGGCAGAATAGCCTGGCTCTCTCCGTCCCTCATTCCTCCGAGTCGGACCAGGGTTTGGTAATATGATGTTTTCTCAGCCTACTACCGAGTACCTATTACTTGGAACGGTACCTATTACCTATTACCGAGTACTTCAATTGGTGCAACTGAGTATACTCGCTATTACATATTACACTGAGTATACTCAATGGAATAGGGTACTCACCTGTACTCGGTGTAATAGGTACTCAGAGTACTCAGAGTACTCAGTGTAGTAGGGTACTCATATTACTCAGAGTAGTAGGGTACTCAGTGTCGTCAACGCAGTAGGGTATTCTGATAAGCAGTAGAGTATTTTCTCGATGCAATACCGATAGTGTAGAAGTGGAAACGTACTCAGGGCACTCACGGTAATTAGTATAATATCGTGCCCAAAATCCCTTCTATCGTGCGGATTCCATCTCCGTCGACGGCATCGAGACACTCCGACTATCTCGATGCCGTCTCGGAGACGACATGCCAGGCACTCAAGGTCTTTCTATCTCGCCGACCACTGGTCGG